>JASAOA010001317.1:0-14918 GCA_030849815.1 Vickermania spadyakhi | reverse complement strand
TACTCGCTACTGTGGAGTTGTGTGATGGGTTTGCTCTGCTGTGGATTTGGGCATATGGAGTTTACCAAATAGTGTTGTAGGGTGTTCAATCTTTTAAAGTAGTTTGTTGTTTTGCTGTTGTTTTGTTTGCGTATCGGGGGTTATGTTGCACCGTAGTTTGGGGTTATGGTAGAAACACATTTTAGGTACGTGGCAGAGCTGGGTTTTCAGTTACGTATATTGCTAGTTGAACGTTGCAGTCTTTTATGTGAATTATGTTTCAAGTGATGTACTTGTAGGTAGGGTTTAGGTGTTTGATTTAGGGTGGTTATTTGTGAAGGGTTTACTTTAAAGGTGAGAGTGTTACGGTTTCCTTAGTTGTGTTGTGTTTTAGTTTGCCAGAGTGTTTCTTATACTTGCAGGCTTCTTGGGTTGATTTGCTTGTTGGCAACAGGTGTTATACTGGTATGCGGGTTTAGTTGTTTGTAAACTTTGGTTTGCTTTTGATGTTTTGCACTTTAAACTGGGATACGCTGTTGTGCAGGTTTTAGGGTTTATTTATTGTTGTGTTTCCCGTTATGTATGATATTTACGGGTTGTGTTTGTAGATTTATAGTGGATATATGTTTACTTGAGTTTGGTAGGTTTTACGTTTGTTTGATGTTTGGATTTGGATTTGGATTCTACGTGATGCATTTGTTGGATATTATACGCGGGTTTGTCTTTTGTGTAGGGCAGGCTTTTGTTTTGTTTTGGTTTGTAGGATTGCTAATTTTGCGTTTAAGACGATGTTATAGTTTAGATTTTATTTTGATGTTTTTGTGTAAAGCTACGTGTTGCAGTTTACATTTTGTTGTAGATGTTTTGTTTTACGATTTGCGTGTTTTTGGTTTAAAGTTTATACTTCTTGTTCGAATGATGGATTTGCATAGGTAAGAGTTGGTTTTTGTTTTATTTATGTTAATAGGTTGCTGCGTATACTTACAGTGAGTTTGCCGAGATTTTGTATTTGGGGGTTTTACTTATGCATTTGCCTTGTGTTAGTGGTTTTGGATGGTTTGGTTGGTTTTCTGAGTTGTTCTTGTTTAGTATTTGTATGTGAGTCTTGCAGGGGGATTTGTTTGTGGAGTGTTACAGTTCTTGTAGAGGGTTTCCGTGCAAACTTGTCATATGAGTATGATTAACATGTTATAGCAGTAGTGATGTGTTTAGTTATAAGTGCTTGGGGTATGTTGTGATTCTTCTTGTGGGGGTGCACTGGGACGGGTACGTTCAGGTTTAGTATTTTACTTGTTTATTATAAAGGTTTTGGTATGTTTCATATAACGTTGTACAGCTGTTATTTACGGTGGACTTGAGGTTGATTGCTGAAGTTTTGTATTGTGTTTATGGTGGGTATTTAATAGTCTGTAAGTTTTTCCTTGTCGTTTGCATTAGGTATTGTTGCGTTAATATTGGAATCCTGTGGAATACTGTGAACTGGAACGCTGATAGATTGTTGATTACTCCCCGGGTGTTTTGTTATGTAGTTTGTATCTTTCGTTTTCGTTAAATTCTAGAGTTGAATTGATTTGGTTGGTTATATGTTAATTTTCAAGAGGCGCACTTCGTATAGAGGCGTGTTACAGCTTGGTGGGTTTGTTTGTTCTTTAGGTTTGTATTTTATTAGGGATGGATTAGTTTGTATTTTGTTTTTGTTGTGTTGTAGTTTTGTATGTTTGTATTTGTGTTTGCTTTTGAAGGTTGGCAGGAGGTTTTGGGGTTACTTGTCAGTTTTTGTTTACATGGGGTTTGCTTGTTGGTTTGGGGTGGTGTTAGCTTTCGACGCTAATGATTAAGGTTGGTATAGATGCCACGGATTATAAATTGTTTGATGTTTTGTTTGGGATTGGTTTGCGATGTTTGTTTTAGAATTCTTTTGTGCTTGTTGTTTGTGGATTTATGGAGTTAGTTGATTTAGTTGTAGTTATTATTTATGTTTTTATGTATGTATGCTTTACGTTTTGTTGCACATAGTTGTATTGGTTTGCTTGTCGACGTGGGGGAGTTGGTTTGGCTTTGGTGCAGATTTGCTTTCCTGCAACATCGT
Organism: Vickermania spadyakhi; assembly: GCA_030849815.1. Lineage (NCBI taxonomy): Eukaryota > Euglenozoa > Kinetoplastea > Trypanosomatida > Trypanosomatidae > Vickermania > Vickermania spadyakhi. The sequence continues at coordinate 12,850 of JASAOA010001317.1, read as the reverse complement.
TGAACTTGTTTGTTTTAGTTTACTTGTTTTGGGTTGCCATTTGCTGTAGCTATGTTTGATGCATGACTGGAGGTTTGGGTTTCTAATTTAGGTTTTGTTTCGTTTCGTCTACTGTTTTAAGATAGTGTATATTATTGCTGTAGTTTGGATTGTTGGTGCTTAGCTTTTGGGGTTTGCTTGGCTTGGCGGTAGGTGTGTTTGTGGGACTTTGGGGATTTTTGTTTTTATGCTTGTTTTAGTTTACTTGTTTTGGACATACCATGGATGTAGCTATGTTTGGTGTATAGCTGTGGGTTTTGTGTTGCATAAATTAGGTTTTGTTTCACTTCGTATACTGTTTTATGTTAGTGTGTGTATTGATTCTTTAGTTTGGGTTGGTGGCAGTTAGCTTTTGGGAGGTTGATTGGCTTGGCGGTAGATGTGCTTGTGGGCTTTGGGATTGGTGTTTTTATGTTTGTTTTGATCTGTTGATTTAGGTGTTTTATTGTTGCTTGTATAGTGGTATAATTGGTGATACTTTGTGGACTGTCGGATTAGAGGTGGATTTAGGTGCTACTTCGACACATGTATGTATACCGAGCGTTAGGTGTTGGAATACGGGGTTTACAGGCTAACTGCAGTTACACAGCCACTTGAGGGGTTGATATAATATAGATAGTTGCAGGTTCAGGTCTTTTACGGGGTATTTGGGGTTTTTATGGTTTTGGGGATTTGCTTGTTGGGGTTAGCTGCTAGCGTAGGCAGTTTAAAGAGATTTCAGAATTTGGGTGCTTACAGGTGTTTTGGATATTGATGGATTTTAAGTTTTCAGAGGTTTTGGGGTAGTCTGCGTTTTGTAGTTTGCTAGGATTCTGTAGGTGTTTTTAGTGGGGGATTTGGGTATAGTTTATGGATTTTGGGTTTTGATTCTAGTTGGGATTGCTTTTAGGTTGCAGTAATTTTATGGTGTAGACTAGTAAGTTGTTGCTTTGTGTATTGAGTATCTTTGCAGGTATATGTGCGAGTTCTCGGGGCTTGTTTGGCCTTTTGTAGTATTTGCTTAAATTTGTAGACATTTGTTTTAGTTTGCATGGGTTTCGTTAGTTTGTGTTTTTATTTAGTTGGATATTTGTGCGAGATTTTGTTTGCGTCGTATTGGGTTTTGGGGTTTACTTAAACTTTCGTTGGTAGGGTTTGTCATAAGTTCCATTTTGTTTGTTTATTTACTCTTTATTGATTTTACTTGGGGGTTTGGGCTTTTATGTTTGGGATCATGGTTTTCGAGTCTAAGTTTTCGTGAAGACTTTGGGTATCCGATTCGTTACGGGTGTGGGCATAGTTCCAGATCTTTGGGTTTGTGGATTTGTTTGGAGGTTTCGTTTTACGGATGCAATTGTTGTATTAACTTTATATACTCCCAATTAGGTTTGGGTTTATTCTGGTTATAGTTTTTACAGGATTGTTAGTTTTGCGAGTTTATGGGTTTTACAGGCTTAGGGGTGTAGTTTGTTTTAGACTTTAATGCTGTAGACTGTTTGATTAGGAGTGTTTATTTTATATGTTCTTTAAGTTGTAATATTTCATGTCGTTTTTGGTTTTCGTGTTATTACTTTGTGTGATTATTTTATGGTTAATTAGAATTGTTAACTGGGTAATGCAATTGTTGTTAGTTTTACTTTTCTGGATTCCAAGACTACGTATTTTCCGCATTGGTTTGTATGTGGTTTTTGTTGGTATTTAGATTGTGGTTTAGGTAATCGTTTATATTTACGTAGCAGTTACAGATTTGTAGGTTATAGTTAGTAATTTAATGTTTGCACTGGCTAAGTGCTGGGTTTATGTTGTAATTGTGTTTTATTGTAACTTTACTTTAGTGGAGCTTGTTGTGGTTGGTTTTCATTTGTAGATATGTAGGTTGGTGGTTTATTTTGTTGTGTTCTTGTTTTGTGTAATGTTGTATGGGTTGCTATATTAATTTACATTATGGATGTATTCGTATACGTGGGTGTATTAAATATTTAACTTGTGATGTTTGCGTTTTCTGAGATAGCGATTATTTTATTGTTATAGGTGTGTTTGAATTGTGGGTGATTCTACAATAGTTCGGTTTATTTGTTTTATGGGTTGGATTTGTATTGTTTGGTTGATGTTTTGTGTACGTTTGTAGTTTGTGGGTTTTTAATGTTTATATGGTGCTGCCATGATGTTATAGGTTTCGATTATATTTGCTAGGATTGTTTGTATTTTGTTATTTTGTGGGAGTGTTTGACATTTAGTTCTGGATGAATGTTGTTGGCGGAGCGTTTAGGTGTAGGTTCAGTGCATCGATTGCACGGAGTGTTTTCATGTTTTCGTGTTTCGCATGTTGGTTGTATTACTGGAATATAGATGGGCATGTATATAAGGTAGTTTGGTTTAATAGTTAGTAGGTTATATGGGCATTTAGTTTTTGGGTGACTTTTAGGTTTTTATTTTATGTATACAGATTAGTTATGTTTTGCTTTTAGATTTGTATAGTGAATTAAGTGGTATATACGTTAGAATGTAATATTGATTTTTTATTTCTTGATTGTTGTATGGTATTACTTAGCGTTGATCATTTTAGTTTATAGTATACAGTACTCGTAATACTTATGCTTGCAGATTAGCGGATAGATGTTGTGTTGAATGCTTGGGATACATTATGGTTTACTTGGTAATAATTACAAGTTGTTTTTGAGTTTGTTTATGGTTGCGGGAATTTTGGGCCTGTAGGTGTATATGTTGGGTCCTCTAGGTAAATTGGGATTACGGTAATGTTTGGGTTTGGATGAATGTTTTGGGGTTGTGTTTATTGTATTTTGGTTTCGACGGGGATTGGAAATTTGTTTTGTTTAGTGATTTGCATACCGCCTGTAAGTTGTAGTTTGTAGAGTGTTGCTGCGGTTTACTTGCAGGCGGATACTTGCATTTTATAATGTTAAGGTTTAACGTTGCGTTTTTGTTAGTTTGTATTTATTGTGTTGTTTATTTAGCTTTGGTTTTCGTTTTATTGGTTGTAGTGTGGGTTTTTCGTGGGCAGCCATTTTACGTAATCATTGTTATTGAATTAACACGCTTTTATGGGTCTTGGGGCGCTGTAAGGTTTCAAGTTTTTGCATAGATTCGGCTTTGCGTACTGATAGTTTGTGTTTTGTTTTAAGTTGTAATGTTTGCCTTGACGGTGGTTGGGTTGGTTTGTTTACATTATTGTGTTTATGATATTTTATATTCAGGTACAACATTTCGGGAAGTTTGTGTTGTGGCTTTCATCTTTTAGATTCATGGGATTGTTTTGTTGCCTTTATACTTAGTTCAGGATTGTGTTGGTTAGCCTTCTTTACTTTCTATAGAAGATTAAGTTGTACTCCAATGTTTGGTTTTTACTGGTTATTGTAGTTGGATATTTCTATTGACTTTTATATTCTTCTTTATATTGTTACTTGATTTGTATTTTGTGTTGGGTAGGGTGTGTTTTGTGTATCTTGTATTTTTGGATTGCCGTATGTTAATGTATAATGTTTGTTTTTTGTGTATTTGTTAACGTATACTTTGTAGGATTTTTACGTCTGGTATCTGTATATAGTGGAGCCTGAGGTTTCGGACACCTTGTGTTGTTGTTATGGCAGTTCCGTGGTTTTGGGTTATAGGTTTGGAGTTGGTTTACTTATTAGTGTAGGTTTTGTTTGTATTATGTTGCATATATAGGTTTTGGGATTAAATTTTGCTAACTAAGTAGGTGTGTTGGCTTTCTTGTGGACAATTGCTACTTGCAGGTTTCGTTTATAGGATGTTTGCTTAGGGTTTTAGTGTTTTGTAGTTTATTGTATTGATTACTCGTGTTTGTTCTTATATACATTGTTTCGAGAATTTTGTTTGCTCGCAGGTTATTTTCTAGTTGATATTTGATTGTTTTGTGGGACTTGTGTTGTTTTGTTGTTTAGGTTTCTATTTTATGTTTTGATTGATGTTATGTTTTTGGTTTTATATTGATAACACTTATTACACACTGTGCTGTTAAGGATTATAGTGATGAGGTTTAGGGTTTGGTGTATAGTGGGGTATTTAGGTTGGTTAATATGTACTTCTAGGTTTATTGATTTACGTGATAGTTGGTGTGTTGTTATGGCAAAAGATTGGATGCACGGATTGTTAACGTGTGATGGGTGCTGGATACGGTGAAGCTTGGGTTTATGGTTCCGAGACGTGGGGTTAGGTTTGCCCGTTAGGATAAGGTTCCCGAATACTATATCGTGGGGCATGATTTGGACAGGGTGTTTTTTGTAGGTTTATTTGCGCTGAACTGCAGGTTTCGGGTGCTCTTAGGGGTTGATATAATATAGTAGTTTGTAGGTTCTGTATGTTATTTGGGGTGATTTGGGGTTGTTTTGGGGTGTTTTTGGGCTTTTCCGGGGTTTGTGGGTGGTCATATAAGGGGTACCTGTGTACGCGTATGGTTGTTTCTATGAATTTAGTGTTGCTGGATTTGCGGAGGGTTTTGAATTTGTTAGGTTGTTAGGTTTGAAATAATATAGTGGACTTTTATTGTTTTGTTTTGTTTTGTGGGAGGGTTTCAGATGTTTTTAATGGATGGTGTTGTAGATTTGTTAATTTGGTGAAGGTTTGGGTTGCCAGTTCCTGAGCGTGAGTGACGGTTGTTTTATGCAGATAGTTTTGGGGTGTGTAGGTTTGTTTTTGGTTTCTTTGTTGTAAATTGCGTTATAGGTAGGTTGCTTTGGCATTATTTGTTTTGTTTATAGTTTCGTTATTTGACTTAGTTGTTAAAGTTTGGATTTATGGGTTTATATTTGGGGTTTTGTTTTATAAGGTTTATTAGACTTGGCATCCTTTTTGCTTTGGGTTAACTTGCATAGGGTGGCCAACTTGCAGGGTCTCTTACAAACGCAAATTTGCAGGTATTGCAGAGGGTTGTTGTTGGAAGGACCTTTTATTATACGTTGGTTTGATGGTTATTGTTATTAAAGTTTACCTTATAATTGTATTTTGGTTTCTAGGTTCTACTTATGTTTTAGCGTTTTGGTTTGGGATATGTTGTCTTGTAGGTTTGGTCGTAGGTTGTTATTTACTAAGTTAGGGGGAATTCTTTGTATTGCAAGTTCTTTGCGTGCGGGTTTGTTTAGGTTTTGTGGTTTTTTGGCAAACTTTGTTGTATTGTTTTGGGTTTCCTAGTTTTGTTGGATGAGTTAGTTGTAGTTATTTGTTTTGGGTTTGGTATTTAGTTAGTGGGATTCCTTTGAATGTACGTTTGTGTAGGTTTATAAATTGTTTATTTGTTATGCTACAGTTAAGGGTTCGCAGAGTTAGGATATTGGATGTGATTAGAGTGTGTGTACGTGGTGTTTGCAGGTTACTTGTGGGTACGTTGTGTACTACTTAGATTTTATTTTGGGTTTGTTTTATAAACAACAGTTACAAAGGTTGTACTGGTTGCTTGTGTAGGTGTGCTTTTGGGCCGCTACATGTTTGCGTTAGATCTAGTTCGGGTTTCTTAAGTTTAATGTTTGTTTTCTTGTTGTTTTTAGATTGTCTGGAATCTTTTATATATGTGGGTTTTAGTATGAATTGATTTTTACAATGGAATGGTGTTTTGTGGTGTTGTGACGGTGTGTTACGTATGCTTTGGTGGCCCCCTTTGATACGCTACGTTCTTTTTAGTTATTTGTTGTGGGTTTGGGTAGGTGTGTGCTTTGTAGTGAGGGTTTGGTAGTGGTAGATTTTACCTATTTGGGGTTTGTTTCTTTAGCTGATATTACGATGTCTTGAATTTAAGGGTGCTCAAATAATTTGAAAATAGTATTTTAGGTTTGCGTTGGTTGCATAGTTTGTTGTATGACTGGTTTAACGCTTATATTTGTGTAGTTGCAGATTCTGTTATGGGTGGTTTGGGTATTGCATATGAGTTCATTGGGATATTGATTTTTGTTTCTGATGATTGTTTTAGGTTATGGTTTGGTATTTGCTGTGTATTTTGCGTGTTTGTTTAAGTTTGTAAATTGCTTATGTTATCACTTTTACTGTGCCCCAAGTTGTGTTATGATTACTGTTAATTTATTGTTTGTGTTAGTAATAGTTTTGCTTTTCGTATTGTTGTGATTTAATATTACTTGTAGAATTGTTATATTTTAGTGTTATATGTATAGTTTTGTTTGCTTGTGCTGAAATGTTTAACTAAAGGGTATTTAGGTGTGTGATGTATACAGCATTTGTGAGTACCTGTGGGTTTGTTTTGCTTTTGTGTTTTGGTTTACTTCGACGGTGTGGTTTGGTGACTTCGTGGTGTTGTGTGGTTTGTGGCGTTATAGTTTGGTAATGTAATTAAAGTTGGTAGTTACCTCAAATTTGAGGTTTTGGGGTAGTAGGTTTGCTAGTGGTATACTGAGCGTGTTGGGTTTGTATTAGTTATACCTTGCTTATGATAGTTTGTTGGTGCTTATAGCTAGTTTTACTACTGTATTTGAGGAGTTTGCAAGTTTGTGTTTGGTTTGGGTTTTTTGGGTGTCTTGCATTGGTTATGATGTTGATGGTGTAACCGCTGGGGAGTTGCATGTTGTTATTCTGATTGAACTTAATGTTAGGACACTGTAGTAGAATTAGAGTTTGTTGTAATAATATAAATTTGTATTAGTGGTTTAAAATATTACTTTCTGTTTGCTAGTTTCTTATATTTGGATGTACAGAGTCGTTTGTTTTAAATGTTGGTTTGCTAATGGTTTTGGTATTTAATAGTTTGGATTTGGTTTTTGTGGTATTGTATATATTTGTGGTATATGGCTGGGGTAGGCTTTATTTTGTAGTTATAGACGTTAGAGGTATTGTATACTTATATGCTGTGTAACTGCATTTTTAGTAGGTATTATAATGATTAGATATAAATATTGGATGGTGAAGGTGTGTATTTTGTGGAGGTAGTTTTGGTATTTTAAGGGTTTGGTAGTTCGATAGTTTATAGGTTAGGGTACAAAGTGTTTATTTGGGTTCGGGCTACACTTAGCTTTTGTTTTTAGCATTTAAATGTTATGTTGGTGGTACGTGTACATATGTTTGTTGTTAAAGTTGCAATTGGGTTTTGAGGCTTGCAATAACTTGTTAGTTTAAATTGGGTTTACGCATGGAGTTGGGTATTTGTGTTTCGTGTTAGGGTAGTTGGTTACGGCGATTATTGCAAGTATTCATTATTTTGCAAGCAGCCGCTTTAGTTTCGGTGTGTTATCTGGACTACGGGTTTGCGCAGATTAGGTGTTTTATGTTTTGCTTTGCTGCTTTGCTTGCTTTGTACTTTAGGTTTGGGGTTTGTTAGATTTGTTATTTTGTTTGTTATTAAGTTGTCTTATTTGTAAATTACTTTTAAGATATACTTGGAGGTGAGTGTTTTGGTTTTGCTGTGAGGGAATGGTTAGCAGTTTGAGTATGTTTTTGGTTTATTGTTTCTGTGGATGATGTTGAATTCCTTATTGATGTTTTAATGTACATTGCTTTATGGGTTTTGATTGTACGTTGTTTTGTAGGGCTGGTGTATTTGTTGGTTTGGGTTGTTCTGCACTAGCTTCTTTTCGGATTTTTGTTGGTTTGTATGTGGTGTTTACGCAGGTTGTGGGATTGGATTTGTACTTTTGGTTTGTTTTCTGCAGGGTTTCTTTGAATACAGTTACCTTTTGTATTGCGACTAATATTGTGTTATTTTGCTATGCGATTTGTGGATTGTTATTTTGGAGTTTGCTTTAAATGCTGTTTGCGAGGTTTTAGGATTTCGCATATTCGAGTGTCTCCTAATTTGTTTTGATAGCATTGTGTTTTATATCCTTCACTAAGTTGTTTGTTTCGATTTGTTTGACGTTGCAGGGTCGGGGCTTTTGGGTTGGATGTTAAATTGCTAGTTTGTGGGTTGCTAATTAGGGTGGGTTACTGGTTTTGCGGAGTGAGTTTGGGTGGGTTAGATTTTGTAGGTAGAGTTTTGTGGGTTTGTTGTGTTGAACTGTGGGTTTGGGTGCCTGTGTAGGGTTGATATAATATACATAAGTCGTTGGGGTTACTGGTTTGTAACGAGGTTTTGGGGTGGTTTTCTTGTGTTTTTGGAGTGGCTACTATGATAATGTGTATTTAGGGTACTTAAACTGCAGCTTCCAGCAGGTTGTACTGTTATATTTACAGTCTGTTAGTTGTTGGGTTTTTGATTAGGTAGGTTGTGCCTTGGAGGTGGATGCAGGTTCATTTAGTGTAGGTTTTTCGTGGTATTACAAGTTTTAGTTGGTGGACTTGTGGGGTTTATGTATTTTGTATGTAGGGGTTTGTTTCATAGCTTAGATAGAGTTGGTTTTTGTAGAGTTTTCGTTGGTTGGTGTTTTTGGGGATTGGTATAAGGTAGGTTGTGTTTAGGTTTAGGTTGTTTCGTGTAAGGAGTTTTTAGATGTGTTGTAGTTTATGTTATGCATAATTTGTAGTGTAGTGGTGAGTTACACTTTATTAAGTGATACTTTGTTGGAGATTTGCTCCGGAGGTTTTGGAGTTGATGTTTTAAAAGCATGCAAATAATTCCAGTTTGTTGTTTGTTGGGGGTTTTGTTTTTGTGGTTGTTGTTGTTAGATATGTTTTGTTGCAGTTTTGGGTTTACTTGGATGTTTGGTGGTTAAAGCTTTCATATTGCCGGCTTGCAAGTTAATTTTGTCCTGTCGAATCCATACATTTGTTTTATAGGTGTGTAGATTTAGATTGTACTAGTGTGCTTATTTTATTTGTTGTATGATATTTATAAGGTAGTGGTTGTCGCCATTAGTTGTTTGCTGGATTTGGCTTCCTTGACCTACGTAGTTATAGTAGCCGCTTTAGGTAGATGATATATTGAGTTTGATGTATTTTGTGGGCATATTAGGTTGTAGATTTGGATTTGTGGGGTTGAGGTTTGCTGGGATTGGTTTGTAGAACGGTACGCAGGCCACAATTGTTTGAATGAGGCTGCTTAGTTTTGTTAGGTTTACGCTTGTTTGTTTTGTTACTGGTGATACTTAGGGTTTACGTTTTGAGTGTGCAATATGGTATAAGGTTGTTGCTGCAAGAGTACGTTTAATGTTACGTTTGAGTTTTATGTTTTGTTTTATTGTTGAGTTGTATTTTGTGCTACATGTAGTCTTGCGGATTTCTTGGGTTTTCGTTGTATACTTTGTATTGTGGGGTTTGGTTGGTTTTATGTAGTTAGTACTATTGCTTCGATTAGCGCAGTGTATACCGATTAGGTGCTTACTTATTTTGTATTAGTTTGATTTTATTTACGTTTTGCTTAGCTTTTTACTTTACATTTATATACTTTATAACTTTCTACTTGTTTTGTATGTTGCATATATAGTTGTGAGCTGCCATATAGTATTGTAATATTGATGATCTGATGTTCTTGCGTTTTTGAATTATTACTTGGTGATGTATGCATGGATTGTAGTGTGCTTCCATATTGAATGCGAGTTTGTTTGGTGGTTTGGCAGTAGTTACGCTACGATTTGGTTTACGATTGGTAGCATGTGTAGTTTTCGAGTACGTGTTATTTTGTGTGAGTTTTGTTATTTTGTATTTGAGCGGGGTGCTGGTATTTTCATGTTATTATGTATTTTGGGTTTCTGAGGCAGGCTTTGCGTTTTAGATTGTATGTGTGGGATTTGCAGAGTGGTTTGGGCAAGTGTCTTCGTTCTTACGTTGGATTTAGAGAATGCTGCATACTGCTTTGTTTTAGATTAATTCTGTTTGCACTAATATAGTAAAGGTTGGTTACCATAGATTTCCTGATTGTCTAGTAGATTGCTGAGTTACGGTGTGAGGGTGTAGTTGTAGGGTAGTGTGGGTTTCGGGTGTTTGTTTGGTTTGTTTGCATTAATATATCATTTTTGGGGATTTATCTTTGTAAAGTTTAAATTTGTGCGCTAGGTTTGGGGTATTATTGTTTGTTACTTGTAGGTTTTGCATGCCTTGTTGATTTGGGTTTTTGATTTTAGGGATTACTGTATTTTGATTTTGCATTTGTTTTATTTTGGATTTTGTGCACGTTTTATGCTGCTCATGTTTACTTTGAATTGATTGTTTTTGGATTTTTGGGGTGTTTAGTTAGTTAGTGTTTGGGGACGTGTTTTAGGTTTGGATTTCTTACCTTTGTACATTTCTGGAATCTGTTACTTGTTTTTGCAAGCCGTAGGTGAACTGGTTTTTACGGAGTGTTTGTAGGTTAGTGTGTAGATTTTAGCAGTTTCGTATGTTTCGGATTTTGGTAATTTTGTGTTGTTGGTTGGATTCTCTGTTTCACTTCCTGTTGTGGGTTGTGTTGCAATTTACACATGTATGTTAGTTTGTGTTTACTTTGATAGTGGGTATTTGTATATTGTTTAGTAATTATCGCAGGTGTGAGTTTCTTTTTACTTGATTTTATGTGATGTTTTTACGTTTTACTATTTAGTTTTGTATTTGGCAAAGTGTTGTTACTTACTTTGGTGTTATTGTTTGCTTTTGATTTGGAGTGTGTTAGGTTTTATAGTTGTTTGTTTTCGTTTATATGTGTTGTAGTGTACATACTTGCAAAGTTTTGAGATGTGGGTTGTTTACTTTAACGGATAGTAACTATATGATGGATTGGTTAAAGGTTGGGGTGGTTCATTTGCATTTATTTTAGGTTGCAATATTAGAGTTTCGAAACTTTGTCGTACGCTTGGGGTAGATTGTTTATTTTGTGTTTTGCTTGTAGGTTTAATTGTGGTATTTAAGTTTTGGTGTTTGTTGTTGTTAGCTTAATTTTGGGTTTTTTTACGGTTTAGCTTAAGTTTTCTTGTAATGTTTATTAAGGGGATTTTGTGTATTGCGGGCTACAGACTGTTATGAGGTTGTTTATAGTGTAGCCGTATGTTGACGCACTTGTGGTTTGTGTTACGTTTGGCTTTAAGGTTAAGTTTTGCAGATAGGTTGGTTAGTTATTTTAGTTTAGTTTTTTGAGTTGTTTGTTGTACATTTAATGTTTATTTGTAGATTTCGTTTCTAGATAAGTGTATAACGTTACAAACAGTTTCATTGTGTATTTGATTTAGATTACTATGTGTTTTGGGTTTTGTGGATGTGATTTTACGTTGTTTATGGATAGCCGTGTTGGGTTGCTTATGGTTTGAGTTTTACGTAGTTGGTTTTAGTTTGGATTGTTTTTTACAGGATGTTTTGACTTTGTATTTAGGGCTAACTTAGAGTGCTTTGGTTTGGTTGGTAGCTGGTTGCGAGGGTTTTCTTTTGTTGCTGGTGTTTTAGTGTTTATTTTATGTTATGGTTTTATTTCAGTATGTGTGTTTTGGGTTTTCTATGGGTGTGTTTTTTAACTTGGAGTATTTGAGTGTTGAGGTTTTGCAGGTTTTGTCTTGTAAATGTCATTTAAGTGGTTTGGGTTTGGTTTTGTATGCTTTATTTTTGTATATTATTTGAATACACTGGGACTTTGTTGCAGGCTTCTCCTGGGTTTTTATGTTGATTATTTTAAGCTTTTAAGGATGCGTTTTTTTGGGCTTAGTTTTACTATTGTGTTTTTGGGGTTTTAGAGATGCGTTTTTGGGCTTAGTTTAATTACTGTGGTTTTGTGGTTTTGAGTGGGTTTTTGGGATTGGTTTAATATGGGTTTTTGGGTACAGCCTTCCCTTTCCAGTTTTACACCTAGGCCCTTTTTAGGATTCAACTACCAGTTTAGTGAACTGTAGAGGGTTGATATAATATAAGAGTAGTTGTGTTTTGGGGTAGATGGGTAGGGTTATGTTGGATTTGCTTGATATAAGGCTTTCCCGGCGTTGTAAGGATATCATTATAGGGCTTATAGCTTATAAGTGTTGTGATATCCGGGCAGTTGGTGTACTTTTTGTAGTTTTTTGTAATTTGCGGTATTTTAAGTGTTCCAAGTGGGGTTGTTATCAGTATGTTGCATGTGGTTTGGTTTGGGTGCTGGGTTGACATTTGCGATTTCGAGGGTTGTATTTGTCGAATTTTGGACTTTTAGCATTCGGGTTTAGGGTTCCTATTTGGTGGTTTGGAGGTAGGTTGCACAATATTGTGAATTTAGCCGATTTTGTTTGTGATTTGGACTTTGAAGGGAGGTTCTTTTGGGTTTTTGGAGGTGTAGTTTAGAGTGTTTATTGTAAGGTTGTATGCGTTAGTTTAAATGCTATAATGGTAAGTGTTGTAAGCTGTTTAACTATAGATTGTTAATGCGCTTGTAGATGTTGTAGGTGTATGTTACTTACTTACTATATACATGCATGCGAGGTACCTGTATTTTCAATTTGTAGTTATGATTTGATTTATTGTAATAATGTTATTCAATTTCTATTTGTTGTTGTAATTATTACTTGGTGCATATAGTTTAGTTTATTGATATCTGTACTTGCATATAATTTGCGTTTAGAATTTGCATGTTTGCTTTTATATTTAGGTATGTAGTGTATAGTTGCTTATTTATGCAGGTGTTGTTTTGGGCATTATACTTATGTTTGTTGGGGTGTTATAATTAGGTTTAGGTGCACTTTGCGGATTTATGTTAACGTGAATTTGTACTTTTATAACTATGAGTTGGGTGCTTATGTGTGCGTTTATGTTCTGGGTAGGTGTGGCAGGTAGGCGTTTTATTTAGTGTTTGTAGCTGTTGGTTGGGTTTTTACTGGTTGTTATGTTACAGTGGTTTGATTGCATACTATTTAAATGCATGTGCAGAATTGGGCGATGGTTTTAGGATTTGTAGCTTTAGGCTTGACGTTTCATTGGGGGTTGTGCCACAGATTGTTTTGTTTTCGCTTTGAGATGGGGTGTTTTGAGCCAGTACTTTCGATTACATGTGGAT
>JASAOA010001316.1:0-14917 GCA_030849815.1 Vickermania spadyakhi | reverse complement strand
ATGTATTTTGTCTGTTGGTAGGTGGAACTGTTCGTTTTTTTGAATGGAGGCGGTTTGTTGGTTGTGTTGGTATTGGCTTTGGTTTTTGGGGATTTGGGTTTAAGAGCTGCGTAGAGTTTGAGGCTTAAGTTATGTTTTCTTGTTGTATTGCTGGTAGGTTGTTGTCCGTGTAGTTAGTGGTTTCCTGGGTTATGCGGAGTAGCGTGGTTTAATTTTTATTTTAATGGTTTTAGTATTCTTCAGTGGTTATTGTAGGGTGTGTTATTTTATTTTATATAGTTCACAATGTGCTGCATAGGTGCTTGTGGTTGGCTTTGGGTTTTGAATTTGATTTACAGGGGTTTTGTAGTAGTTTTGTAGAGCCGGGTTTACGTTGTTGTTTTGGTATACTATAGGCTGTGTTGGATAGCGGTGAGTTTGTTAGGATTTCGGTTAACTTGGTAGCGCGGGATATGGACATGTTGTGGATTTCCAGGGGTTTCGGTAGGTTGCTGGATTTGTAGATTGGGGACATGCTATAGTTTGGTATAAAGGATTGGTATATTTGTGTTTGTGGGTTTTGTTTTGTAGGTTTTGCTTAAGGTTTAGGGTTGTTTGTAGAGTTGCATTGGTTTTCGCTGGGTTTGATGTTTTGAGTATGCAGAGTTTACGTGTCTGCTTTTACTTGACTACGTATACGCGTGTAGGTTGTTTGGTTGGATTTCGGAATTTTGTTTTGTAAGCTTTTGGGTTTGTAGTTTGATTGAGGTTGCTGCCACTTTTTGCGATTTGCGTGGAGTTGAGTTTGTTGTTTTCGCTGGATACTTACTTTGTGGACCTTTAATGGCATGAGTTGTTAGGTTTGGGATTTTGTTGAGTAACCCGTATTTAACGTTATAGTTTAAGGTTTTTATGCTGTTTGTTTTACGTTTTCGTATGTGTAGTGTATTTAAATTATTGTACCGTTATATTCTTGGGTTGCGTGAATCGTTATGCATACCTGCGTGATGGTTGCAGATAACGTTTTGTTTTGTTGTGATTATTTGCAATGTATTTACCTTTATATCAAGTTTATGTTTAACTTTGCAAGTTTTGCTATTCATTGGTTGTAGGTTACTTTGCTTGTAGTTTTGTTTAGTAGAGTGGGTGACTGTGCTTTTGATTTGTGTTTGTGGGTTTTGTGAGTGACTGTGTTATTACGATAGCTTACACTTGAACCTCTAGTAATTCGTGATTGTTGCGTTTGTTGTGTCGGGATTAGTAATGTGACGTTTATATATTGGCATTACATTTATCTTGTAGATTGTTTTTGTTTATTTTGTTTATTACTTGTAAACGGTGTTATGAGTATGGTAATTGATGTGTGGCTTTTTGTCTGATTATTTAAGGGTTTTATGTTGTGGGTTTCTTTGGATTATGCGGATGTGTTATATTACTGGATAGTTTGGGTTGGGTTATGAGGTTTGAGGTTACACGTTTTATGTTGTAGCGTTTCATTAGTGTATATTGTTCGGGGTTTGCATTTAGCTTGCACTGTTGTTTGCTGGTTTTTTGGTAGATTGTTTGTGTACTTATTTGTACTTGTTGATTTGGCTACTTTGTAACCGAGAACTTTGTACGTTGTAGTCATAGAGTGGCATACACTGTTTTAACGGAGATTTTGGTTTGGGGATATGTGGATTTATTTGGGTCGGGTAGTTTGCATGGGCGACATATGGAGGCGTGAGGTAGCATGTTGCTGTACTTTCTGGTTTTTTGGGTTCAGTTTTTGTGGTTTTGTATAGATTATTATAAGGGTGCACACTAATAGTTTATGCATGTATGTTCTTTATGGGTATATTTTATTGATATTATAATGTGTGTAATATTGTAACTTTGATTTCTTGAGTTCTTGTGTATTATTACTTCCTGTGATGTATTTCAAATTTGGGTAGATTGTTTCCTTGTGTTGTGTATAGTTTCTGAGCATGTTTACTAGTTTACGAGTTTTATACTTTGACTTGCGGTGTTTTTGGGTTATTGCTTTGACGTTTGGGGTGGGTATAGTTTGCACGTAGTTTTGTTGTTTTAATGTAAGTTTGTGTGGTTTTGTATGGGTTTACTGTTTACATAGTTGCGTTGTAGTTCCTGCTGATGTAGGTTTTGCATTTCGTCTGATTTACGTGTATGGTTTGTTTTATTGTGTATATTTTATTGTGAGGTTGCGATTGCGTATACTTCAGTTAGCAGTTTAAGTTGTTGGGCTGATTTTCCTGTCTGTTTATGTTTGATTCTGAGAGTTTGATATTTGTATGGGACGTTTATTGCTAAATTTTACAGTTGTCTGTTGGCAAAAGGGTTCGTGGTTGCTCTGCGTGTGGGGTTTTATTACCAGCAGCAGTTTGTTTAGACATACATTAGAAGGTCTTGTGAATGATTGTTTTGTTATATTGGTATAGCATTAAATTGGTTTGTAATATTATATGCTACATTTTATTATTTGTTTTTATTACTTGCTTTATATGTATTAGGTTAATTGTAGATAGGTATGGATGTTGTTATTTTGTTTTGGTTTGGGTTTGTAGTTGCGAAATACTTATGCTGACATGCTTTGTGGGAGTTTTTGCATGACTTGTGTCGCTGTATACTAGTTTATTGTTTTCTTTTGTTTGGGGTTTTCGGTTTTTGGGTGTTATGTTAAAAGGTGCTTTTGTTATTGTGTATATTTTGATTTGTGGGTTCTTAATGTATTTGTTACTTATTGGATTCAGAGTTTGGGGTTTGCATTAAGGTAACTTTTATGTTTTGTTTTTTGTTATCTTAGGTGGTTTGTTTTACTTTTACGTATATTAGATTTGTTTTTAGGTTTCTACGGATTTGCGGTTCTGCTTGTGTTGTTAAGTATTATGGTTTATTAGTATTCTACATTTGTTATTGTATTATTGTGTAAACTAAGTTTCTTGTGTGAATGTTATAGCATGTCCAAATTATTAATGTGAAGTTATTTCGTTGATTGGATAATTTAGTTTACGGACGTTGTGTATTTGGTTTCCGGGTTGTTTGCTTTTTATGCTTTCGGTGTGTAATGTACAAACTTGTATTTTTGGTTTTGGTTTTGCTACTTACATATCTGGGGTTGTATGGTCTTGTACGCAAGTTTTGTGTGTTTGTGTGGGTTTGGGTTTGGAATTTGATGGGTTTAATCGCTTTGATGTTTGATAGTTTTTGTTGTCTATGTTTTGTAGGGTTCGTTGGGACAGAGGTCTTTTACTTGTGTGGTCGTTTAAATGGGGAGCTAGCTAGATGTTTATGTTTGCGTACGTTCAGATTATGATTGCTGTATAGTGTTGTGTTTACATGTTTTGTTTTGTGTATTTTATAGTGTTGGGTGGTGGGAGCGGAGTTGTTCATCTGGACTTTAGTTGATTGAATTTGTGGTGTTTCTGGGGTGTGTATTGTATGGTTTGCTATTTCGGAGACTTTGTGTGGGTGGCTTGTGGGAGGTTTCCCGTACTTGATTGTTATTTTGCCCCTGTATTTGACGTAGGTGATAGGTTTTGGTGTTTAGCGTTTGTTCTTTTGAGGACACCTGCAGCATTTCGTGTGTGTAGAGGGTTGATATAATATAGTGTTGTAGTTTGGGTGGGCTGCTGTATGGGTGAGTTTGCTGGGTACTTTTAGATCATTATAGCATAGGTAATGCATCATACAAGGGTATTTTTGGGTGTTTTGCTAAAAGTTCTGTTGGGTGGGTGGTACATTTTAGGTAGGTTTCTCGGGATTGTGACTTGGTGTGGATGGTTATTTTCGGCTTTTACTGGGTTTGTGGGTTGCTTTAGGGTGTTTTGCTTTATGTTTTGGGTGCGGGTTGTCGGTGGTTTTTTAGTGGTGTGTATTGTTAGGTTCACGTAATTGTGGTTTTAGGTTTGGGTTTGTTTGAATTTTGGTAGGGTTGTATTAGTACTTGGTTGGTGTTGGTTGGTTTAGTGTTTTATTATTAGAACTTAGAACTTTAATTTCGATGTTTGCGATTATTTTAGTTTATGGTTTATTTAAGTACATAGTTAGTTGATTAAGTTTTTAGTTTCTGGTTTGTTATAGTTTTCCGGATTGCGCTGATATACTGTATGTATGAGATGTATAACTTTTAATTTATACTTTATTTGGTGTTAGGTTTGATGCGTAAGTTTCTGTGTATGTTAACTTGTGTAGCTTGTTGTATATTCTGTGTTCGTAGACGTTGGTGGTTTGTTATAGTTGTGTTTTTGTTTCAGTAGAATTCATAGGTTTTTGTTGGTAAGTTGCTTTATTACAGCTACTTACTTTAGACTTTGAGGATTTCCGAGATGTGTTTAACGTGATAGCGGATTTAGGGTTGAGTTTTTAGATGTAGGTTTTAATGTTTTGTATTGTATTTGTAGTTGTTAGTTTCTAAATTCTCCCTTATGGTAGATGTTTATTGTTGTGACTGTCACTTTCCCTTTCAAGGGATTTGAAGGTTATATGTTTTACTTGGGTTTTTGTTTGAAACCGGAGGTTTGCTGTACGGAGAGAGGTTTCGCAGGTGGGTGCTTTTGGACGTGATTGCTGTATTAGTTAGTGATGATTTTATAGTTTTAGTTATTATGGGTTGTGTGCATGATTCGATTTTGCTATTGGATAGGGTTTTCGTGTTATTGTTGGCAATTGTTGGTTAGCCGCATTTGGTTTTACATTTTGGGTGTTTGGGAATCTTCCAGTTTTGATGTTGCTTGGTTTGTAATTTTGTTTTACGTGTTAAAGTGCTTTAGGAGGTGGTGGGTTTATGTTGTTATTTTACGACTCTGAGTTACTTGTTTGTGTTTATTATAATTGTTCTTTCATGAGATTAGAGGTTTTATTGTTTCCGTTGGTTTGTAGTTTGCGGATTTGTTATTTGGTTGATTTTGTGAGGATTCGCTTACTTCATGAGTTGGTTATTTCAGTAGGATTGGCGTTGGGGTTCATATTTGGTTGTTCTACGTTACTACGCATCGCTTACTTCAGGTGAGGTTGGTAGTTGAGTTGTTTATTTCGAGTTTTGTTGCGTTAGTTTGCTCAAGTTTTGCTTGTTTTGCTAGGAGGTGTTGTGTTTGCGTTCGTGTTTACAGTTTGTTTTTAACTGTGTATTGCTTTGGGTTGCCTTTACTTGTTGTATTTGTTTGTTCTTTGGAGGAATACTTGTAGACTTACGTTTTTAGAGATTAATAGGAATGCTGATGGGTAGTATGAGCGTTAGACTACCACGAGAAACTTTTTGTGGTGTTTTGGGCTGACGGTATTTGTTATAGTTTTTGGGTTCCTATTTGAGCTGTTTTTACTCCCGTATGTTTGATTGTTGCTTATTGGTTAGATAGAGTGCTGGGGTCTTCTAATGTGGTGTTGATTGGTTTGCAGAGGATGTAGGGTTTCAGTTTGAGTTTTCGGAGTTTTGTATTTGTATATTTGTTTTGTTGGGTTTTGTTTGGGCGGTTGGTTGTAATTTTGATGGTTTGTCCTTAAATGGTGAATTTGCTTACTTTACTTTTGTGAGGTGTTGCTTTTATGCATTTTATTTTAAGGTAGTTTCCTATTATTTTATTGCGTAATTTTGGTATTTGTAATATTGATATATTTGATTTTATGTTTTTGAGTATTACTTTGTTTTATGTTATGAGTGGTTATATGTTGATGGATTAGTATAACTCGTATGTTTTGTGTTTGTGGAAGGATTTTCTTGGTTTGTTTGATTTCTGGTTTGCTTTGTATAGTTTATTGTTAATAGGTTAACGTTTGGGGTTTAGTTTTGTGTTGGGTTTTACTTTGTTTGCAAGATAGTAGTGTTACGTGGATAGTTTGTTATAACGTTTATTGTGTAGTGTACTTTAAATTTGTGTGTGGTACATATGCTTAATGTAATAATGAAAGCTTCCCATTACTATGAATTTGAGTTATTACTTTTTTGTTATGGGTTTGCTGATTTTATATGGTTGTAGTTGTTTTGTTTACTGTATGCTGTTCTATACGTTTTTGTTACACGTGGGGTTGTTTTGACTATTGTTTTGCTGCTTACTTTCGTGTTTTGTTTGCTAGATTTGCTTGTTGTACGCGGATTTCCTGTGTTTTGAGCTTTGTTTGCATGCACGTATGTCTTATTGGCATCCATATTGCAGCTTGTTGGGTTTTGATCGCTAGGTTGTACGGATTTCGTTATTTGTTTCTTAAGAGTTTGTTTTAGGGTTGGGTGGATTGTTGTTTTTGTTTTGAGCTTGCGTTTGAGTGGTTGTTATTGGTTTATGATTGGTAGGTTGTATATTTGTATTTTATTATAGTTCCGGGTTTGTATGTTACTTAGTTCTGCAAGGGGCTACTTTGTTGTTGCCTTGGTTGTTGGCATATTGTTTAGTTATACCGTTTTAGATTTGCGTGGGTTTTGGGTGGGTTGGTTTCTTATGTTTTAAGTCAATTTACTTGTTGTTCGGTGGATTTGTGTGATTTGGTTACGTGGTGTTATCGGTTTATAGCGTGTTGTTTTTGTGTTTGTTTGATTACTTATTTGGTTAGAGGTTGTTTGTAGTTGGCGTTGTTAGTTTTGATTTTCACGTTAATATTTGTTTTCGTTGTGTTTTGATTTGGTTGTATTAGCCTAGGTAGTTAGTTAGGGTTATATTTCTGTTTAATAGAGTTGTTGTTTTAGAAGCTTATTATGATGGTTATTATTGTTTAGGTTGTGGTTATGTATAGTTTGTTGCTTAAGTTTAGATTTGGACTTACTTTAAATAGTGGCTTGTTGCGTAGATTGAGGGTTTGCTTTAGGTTTGGGCAGACGGTGTTTGGGTATTGCTTCCCGGGGTTTTGTTGTTTGTGCAGGATTGTTATGTTTTGTAGATTTTGAGGTTGAGGTGTTTGTAGATTGCCGGGGCTTTTTGTATTGATTTACGCTGGAGATGTTTACTTTCTCAAATGCTTGTGATTTTGTGTTCACTTAGGGAATTGCTTGGGCTACCTTTAGTGTGAGTGGTGGGTTTGATACATGGGTTAGATTTCTTGCTGCGGGGGTTTTGTATGCTCTATTTTATATGATTGGTGTGGGTGTTTTACAACTTGCTTGTGATTTTGGGTTGTGTGCTTACATTCACTGCTTTAGTGTGTTATGCAGAAGTGTATTTTGTGATTTGCGCTTGCTTGATCGGTAGGTGGTTACGTTGAGGTTTCTTTATTATTGTTTGATTTTAGGGTTTAGGAGGGGTGTGTTTGGTAGCATGCAGGGTAACTGCGTAATTTCATGTTGGTGTAGGGTTGATATAATATAGTGGAATTGTAATTTTCGTGTTTTGCGGGGACTTTTATGCTGCCTTGTATAGGATTTGGGGGTTTTGCGTATTTCCCTTGTTTTGTGGGTCTCTAGACTTAATACTGGTTTTTTAGAGGGTTTTAAGGCCTTTATAGATGCAAATTGCAGGTTTCGGGTGCTTTTGGGGTTGATATAATATACAGTATGATATGATTTTGGGTTTTGGAGTTTTGGAATGTTGGAGTTTTTCAATAGGCTGGGGTATTGTTTATTTGTATGAGTGGTGTGGATTAATGTTTTGCTGAGTTTGGGGTAGTGTGTAGATGCTTTGTTTAGGATTGAATTGTGAGTTTGGGGTAAGTTTGTGATAGCGTTTGGATTTTTCCTTGGGATGGTTGCACGTTTTCGAGGGTTGTTTGGTAAGGGTTTTTGCTTTGGGTTTGTGAGCTTACAGTTATAGGTCTGTTACGAAGGAAAGTGGATTGACTCCCTTGTCATTGTATTGGCGAAACACAGTCATTTTATCATTGGATTGTGATATTTGGGTGTTACTATGCGGTAGTTGCGTGTTAGGGTGTGAGTTTGGTAGGTAATTGCTTAGGCTTACGGTATTAAGGTAGGTTTTATATTTGGATTTGCAAAGGATTGTGTGTTTCTTGCCGAATGTTTTGTGATATGTAGGTTTTACACATGTTAGGTTTGTGTGACTTATAATTGTATTGTATCCGATAGTCTGTAGATTCGGGTATTGGTTTTATTTCTTTGTAGATTTGTTGTTTGTTGGTTTTTAGTATGGTGCTTTTGTTTAGGTTTTGTGTTTGTGTTTTGCGTTGCTGTTAGTGATTTGTTTTGATGCTTGTGTTTTTGGGTTTTAGGTTGCGAGTGCGACGTAGTTTTGGTGTTGGTATGTTAGTTTTATTGGTTTGTACAGGTACCGATTGCAAGTTTTGTAATTTTATGTTCCGAAGGTGTTGGTTGTCTACTGTTTTATGTTTGATTTATTGGATTTTATGGGTTGGGTGTATAGGTTTAACGTACGTTTTTTATTTTAGCTCGTTGTTGTGGGATTTATGGTAGGTTTGCGAAGGTTTGTTTGGTAGGTTTAGTGTTTGGTCCTGTAATGCATGAGAGGTGTGTGCTAGTGGGGATAGTTTATTTTCGGTTGTGGTATTTTGTGATTATCTTGTAGGTGATCTACTTTTGGTTTTTGATGATTGGTAGTTTTTGTGTTTTGTGGGGTGTATTCTGCTGTGATAGTTTATTGTTTTGATTGTGAGTTTGTAGTTGCCTTGTAGGCTGTGAGTTTACTAGCCTGCATGTAGTGTGCTTGTTATACTGTCATAATTTGAAATTGACGTAATGTTAGGTTGAGTTGTTGTGTGTTTAGTTGTGGTTACTGATTTGGGCTACGGATTTATTTTGTGATTTGATACATGGGTGGTAGTTACCTGCAGGATTTTGGCGGTTGATTTTTGATCTTGGTTAGGTTGATTATTCGTATGGGTTTGGAGTTTCATTTATTTAATTTTAGTTTTAGCTTTAAGGGTGAATTATATGTGTATTATGTATATCATTTAAATTTGTAATATCATGATGTCATTACTATTCATTGTTTGTTATTACTTGGGGTGGTTGAGTGCTGATGTGATAGGTTTACAACTTGTGGTCGGTTGATTGTTAGGGGCCTTTATAAAGGGTTATGTTAGTGAATGCGTTTGTATGAGTTTCGATAATGGTTATAATAGTAGGAGCTAGTATATTATAGGTTTTGACTAGGGTATTTTATTAATGCTTAGGATTATTGTTTCCTGATGTATAGTTGTTTTAGATATACGTATAATTGTTTGTAATAATAGTATTTCGCTATTGGTAGTTTTTGATTATTACTTTGTCGATTATGATATTGAGTTTATACTAGTTTAATGTGCGTGGTTTTACAGTACGTATTTTAGGTTTTTAGATAGGTGTAGTAGGTTAATTGTGCCTAGGTTTGTATACGTAAGTTTTTGCGTTGGGTTTAATAGTTGGGGTGAGGTTGGTGGGTTTGTGTTTTATTGTTGTTTTATTGTATGTTTGTGGTGTGTTTTAAATTGTTGAGTGGAGGTTTTCTTGGCTTTTTCTGTTAATGGTATTTATATCTGCTGTTTTGTACTTATTTAGTTTGACTTACGTTTGTATTGATTGTTTAAGTTTGGGTAGGTGCATTGTTTTGATTTCGCTGGTTTTAGTTTATAGATTTGTGCAGGTTTACTTTACAATTGTAGGATGGTTACTTGTAGTTTATAGTATTGGACTGTGAGGTTGTTGTTTTAAAAGGATTGGTGGAGTTCTTAATATTTGGAGTTACATTTCGAGGAGTTACATGGAGGTGTTGGGTTTGTTTTGGGAATTTGTGTTTGCTGGTGTTGGTTTAGAATTATATTAGGTTGTTTCCTATTTTTGTTGTTTGCGTACGGGTTTGGGCATATTGCGAGATTGCATTGTTGAACGTTGATTTTGATACTTTTTCGAGGATACTTTGCTAGTATTAGATTCACACTGGTATTTTGTATGTTGGTTGGTTGCAGAGTTTATATTGTTGTATAATTTGCTTACGCCATTGTTAGTTTGAGTTGTTTCAGGTTGGCATACAGGGGTTTTGGATTTTCGTTTTGGTAAGTTGGTTTTGTTAGTTGCGTTTGTTTACGTTGGGGATACGAGTTTTTGTTTTGCTTACTGTTGGATTTCTACGCATATTTATGGTGTTTTTGTTGTTTGTTTTAATTTGAAGTTTAAGTGATGTGTGGAGAATTTGTAATGTACACCATATAATTTGATAGTTAATTTTGTTTTACGTACGTTAGTTTTTGAATTAGGATTGTTGTGGGCTTGTGGTATTGACCATAAGTTTGATATGTTGGTGTAAAGTTTTATGTTTGTGGGCATGGTTACATGCAGGCAAGGTTTTTGTGGTTTTAAGTTTGTGATTTCAAATGGGGGTTTGTGGTTGTAATTTACTCCATAAGTCGTAGATTTTCCTTGATTTTAGGTTTTAACAGTGAATCTGATACTTGGTGTTGGATACACCGATAGATTGGATGTGTTTAACTTTATAACTGAATTTGGTTGCATGCAGTTATTTTGAATTCTTATGGGATGATATTTTGCGTGTTTATTTTGTTGTTTTATTGTGTTTTCTTAACGGTTGCTTTCTGATAGATATTTTTGTTTTGCAATTGTTTGGTTTCATGGTGTTTGTATACATATTTTAATTTAGGTGTTCATTTATATTTGGGAGATTGGTTAGTTTTGATTTATGTTGTATTATGTGGGTTGTGGAGGTTTTGGGTTTAATTTATGGCTTGCGAGTTTTTAGGATATTGTTGTTATTGAGTTTGTTTTTAGAGTGGAATTCTTTTGTTTGTTCAGGTTGAGTTGGGTACTTTTAGATCTTTTTTTATGGTTTGGGATTGTTATAGTTATGCATATTTAGTTAGTAATAGTTTATTTTATTATTTTTAATTATTACAATTGATAGTTTCGTTAAATGTAAGTTGGTGGGCGGATTGGTTTAATGTATACTGTTAGAACTGCATTGCGGATTTATGTATACTTTACAGGGGTTTCGTATATGGTTGATATAAGTGCGGGTACCTTGTTTTTGTGAGGTTTTGTTTCGAGGTTGGTAGAAGTCGTTGATTTTACTGTTTGGGCAGGTGTAGGATTTACAGTGCACGCTGGTGTGGCTTGTTGGCCATACTGGATTGTGGGTTTGAGGCTTGCTGGTAGGTAGGTCTATAACTGCTGAACTGCAGGTTTTTGATGGTGTGTAGGGTTGATATAATATAAGTTGATGTTTGTACCTGCGTATAAGTCTGATTTGTGGTTTTTCGATGCGTTGGATTTCCCTGTTATGATGGATTTCACGCTACCGATACTGTAGGGCGTTGGGTAGTGTTTTGCATTTTACATGATTGAGTACGGCTTTTGGGTTTGGTGGGTTTCAGGGCACTTGAGATTGTTTGTTGATTTGTGTACTTTTGAGTAAGTTGTGGTGTACAGGTTTTGGAGCTTGCATATTTGAGTTTTTTACGATTTGCCTAGATGTTTAATTTGTTTATTACGACGACGGTGGTTGTATCTCATCGAATAGATAGGCTAGTGTTGCCTGGTAGGTTGGATTTATATTAGAACTTGTAAAAGAACCATAGTTCATTGTTTGAGGTGCTACGTCGTACGTGTGGTATTTATGGGTTTTTAGTTATTTTCCGTTTATGTTGTGATGTTGTGTGGGTTGTAGGATTGTTATTTGGTTGTTGCTAGGTTATCTGTTTTGCACTTTTTAAATATATTCTAGTTAAATGGTTTGTTTTGTATTTTAATGGTTATAGATCAGAGGTTTCGTATTGTAGACTTAGAGGTTATTGGTTTCGTGGGTTTTCCCGTTAAGACTTTATTTAGGGTTATAGTTTGTGTATAGTTGTACTTATAGTTGTGGTATCTTTTGGGTTTTAAGTTCTGTAGTTTGGGTAGTTCCGAAACGTGCAGGATTACGTTAGTTAGTTTAGTTTTGGTTTTGGGGTTTAGTGGTTAGGACGTGGTTACTGGCTATAGGTGAGTATGTAGTTATGCCTTTAAATTTGATGAGTTTGGTTTGGCTTGTTTAAGGTTGTTTTGGTATAATGGTGTTGTGTTACTGTGACTGTTTATTATTGTGTATAGTGTACGCTAAGTGGTTTTGCTTTGATGAACTTGTTAGGTATATAGGTGTTGTAGGAGTGATCGTTTCTAGGTTTGGGTAGCTGTTGTTTTGCGTGTTATAATATTTGTGTATCTTATAGTTGTAGTGTACTTGATGGATAAGCTTGTGGGTTGTGTTGGTTTGTTTATTTGTGTTACATGAATAGTTTGTGTTGTGTTAGATTGTTTTTGTGTGTGGTTTACTGCTTGAATCGAGTTGTTGTACTAATTGAATGTATTTGTTTACTATGATGTTTGTTTTGCGCCTTTAGTAGGCATATGTGTGGGGATTTATTTGTTTATACACTTGGGTTTATTTATTAATAGAATTTATATCTTCATTTAGAGTTTCATGTTTTAGTTTGTGTATTTCTATCATAGGTACGCGTGTTGAAGGTGTAATTATTATATTTTGGATTGACATGTTGGTACTGGAACCCTTATGGTTTACGTTTTGTGTCGTTTTTGTTCATTTGTGTGAATGAATGGATATTTGTAGACCTGTTTTGTTTATTTTAATTGAGTTCGGAATACTGATTGTTTATTGTGTTTGTAGATTTGTTAGATTTTGCTTTAGGTGTACTGTTCTGATTTGGCTTTTTGATTTTGTGTATTGCTTGATTTTATACGTGGGTTGTTTGCGTGTAGTTTGGTGTTTAGTTGTTTTTAATTTAGATTGATTTAGAACGTTGGTAAACTTTAGTATGTGTGTAGTTATGCGTGTTATGTGATTGTTATGTTGTATTGTGTTTTATTGTATATGTATAACTGTAATATTGTATTCTTTAATTTTTATAGTTTGGTAGTATTACTTGATTATAGTGTAATTGATAGTTTAGGTTTTGCGATTATTTAAAGTTTTAGAATGTTGTGTTGCTTTGGGTTAGGTAGGTTTGTAATTTCTCTAGTTTGCTTTATTTGGGTTTGTGGTATAACTTTAGGTTTTATTATTTATCTATAAATTATATTTAGGTTTTAAGTTTGTATTATGGGTTGTAGGTTTGTGGTGTATTTTAAGTTTACAGGCATGCATGATGCCACCTTATTTAGCGTTTAATGTTTACGTTCTCATTTATAGTATTAGAGTTTTGTTTGTAGTAATTGTATTTTGTTGGCTATTTGTTTTGTAGTTTAGATTGTATTTTAACTTGCCACGTCTGTGCGGGTTTGTTTGGTTGGCGTGGGTTGGGATCCTAGTTTGGCTTGGTAGGGGTTTGGAGTTTGGTTGTGTGTTGTTGTGAGTTGTTGGTTGCTACGTTTTCATATTTAGCTTTACTTCATTATTCCGATTTTTTATAGACTGTGGATTTTTAGGTGGAGAGTGTTTTGGTGAGTTAGGGTTTGTGTACAATTGTGTAATGAGGGTGTATTTGTTTATTTTGTTTTATTGCGTTTCGGTGGAGGTAGTACGTTCTTTATAGGTTTTGTATATTGAGTGCTTATTTTAGGTTTTTGATGATTTTGGGTTTTAATGTTGTAAGTGTGTATGTGGTGCAGTTGACAATGGCGTAATTTGATTATTTTGATCAAGTTTACTTTGGTTTTAACTGACTTGTTCCGGTTTTTGAGGTGGGTAGGTGTGTTCGTTAATTGGTTGTAAATTACAGTTCAGGTTGCTTTTGGGCTTTATTTGCGCTTGCTTGCGAGGTTTGTGTAGCCATGTGTTGTTTTGATACTTGTGTGTTGTGTGTTGTGCAATAGTTTGTTTGGGTGTGTAGATATTTGATTTGTGGTAAGTGTTTTATGTTTTCGGAGCTTTACGTTGGGGGTATGTATTTCGTTTCCCGTTAGATAGTGTTGTGGACTGCTTGTTTTGCACTTTGGCGTATGCTGCTTGCTTTGTAGTTAATGCTGTACGGTTACTTATATACTCGGATTTGCTTTTACTTTTAGTGTGTAATATTTAGGAATTTTGTGGGTTTGCTATTATTCTGGACAGGGTTTTGCGTGTAGGTTTAGATGCTACGATGTAGGTTGCTAATTTGTTATGATGTTTGGATTCGGTTATTGAGGGTTTTATAATAGGTACGGGTCACACCTAAATAATGGAGTTGTGTGGTAGGTGCGAGAGTTGGTGTTTGTTTAGGGTTTTCTTTTTGTTTGTTCGATTGGAAGGTGTTGTTTCCATTGTTTTTTGGAGATCTTTAGTTCTGCGAGTTTTGTTAGTCGTTGGCTTTGATGCTTGGAGTATTGGCGGGATTTGACTTTACTCTTTGGTTTTGTGAATAGCGTTTACTTGTGTGTTTTTTATTGCCAGATGGGTGCTTTTTAGGGTACGGG
Source organism: Vickermania spadyakhi (assembly GCA_030849815.1). Taxonomy (NCBI): domain Eukaryota; phylum Euglenozoa; class Kinetoplastea; order Trypanosomatida; family Trypanosomatidae; genus Vickermania; species Vickermania spadyakhi. The sequence goes on along the minus strand of JASAOA010001316.1, from coordinate 669 downwards.
TTTGGGCAGGTTTCTTAGCATTGTTTTTTGGTTTAATTTTGAATAAGTTTGAGTATTATGTTTGTTTGTAGTTTGTTGTTTACATTGAATTGGATGTGTTTACTTTAATTTGCTTATTTTGTATTAAAGGCAATATGTAGACGTTTGTAGATTTGTTTCAACTGCAGGTTTTTATTTTATTTGCGAGCTTTAAGTTTGTGTTTTGGTTTGCTTAGGGTATTGTACATTTATAGGTTGTGTACTTACATTGGTTTCAGTTAAGATGATTTTGTTGTTTACGCTTTATTATTTTAACTGTGTTTCCGTTATATATTGCCTCATGGATACTTTTAAATTTTGGTATTGTTGTTAAGCGCTCGCTTTTATGTTTTGGATGTTAAATGGCCCCTGTGTGACTTGGGTGTTTTTGGAAGGGTGGGGTTTGATTGGTATTGGTTTGCTCGGTATTGGCATTCACTGGCTGGGCTTTAGATTTATGGGTTGTGGAGGTGTATGTTCCTGGGTTCCATATTGGGATTTCCCCCCAAACTGCGGAATTTTAGTGCCCTTAGGGGTTGATATAATATAGTTTGAGGCGTATTTATAGCTATTTTTGGCTTATGAGCAATGTAGATACATGGGTTGGACTATGTATTTTGTCTGTTGGTAGGTGGAACTGTTCGTTTTTTT
>JASAOA010001315.1:0-14916 GCA_030849815.1 Vickermania spadyakhi | reverse complement strand
GTTGATTATTCTGTTGGTGTAGTTGACTGGTTCCTACTTTTAGTCGGTGGGGATTTGTAGGGTTCATTATATTACATGTTTTTGGGATCTTGGTTAGTCGTGTTAATTTACAAGGTTTGCTAATAGGAGGTAGTTGGTTTTCTTGCAATTATGCTGAGATTTTGTGGATTTTGCTTGTAAACTACGTGAAATTGATGTGCTGGAGGGTTGATATAATATAGGTAATATTGGTTATAGTGGTGTATGCGGATGTTTTGTGGGTAATATTGCTTGTTATTTATGAATATTTGGTAAATTTGTTGGGAATTACGGGTCATTTTGTGGGAAGATGGGTTCTTTTTGTGATGTGCCCGATATAACGTGTAGATGTGTGTAGGGTTAATTTAGTATGTTGTGTTTGCTTAAAGTAGGGTACTTATTTTATAAATTGCAGATACTTCGTATTTGTAGTTATGTGTGGTACGTGTGGGTTGGTATTTAATGACGGGTTTTTGTTTTGATTGTATATGGTAGGTTATGCTTTTTGCTTGTTAGGGGTATTAGCTTTTACTTCATATTGTTGTGGGTTTTGCGTGTTTTGTGGACAGACACTAGTGTTTGGTTGTTTTTGTTGTACGAAATTTAGGGACATGTTGCTTAGCGTCTAGACAATTGTAGTAGGGTTTGTTTGGGTTTAGATATAGTATGTTTACGATTTGGGTTTGCAGGCATGTTGTTTCGCCCGAGGATTGGGTTGCATGGTGGTTATGTTAGTTTTGTGTATATGTGTTAGTGGGGTTTAGTTTGTGTATTGTTGTGGGTGGGCATAGTGGCTGTTGTGCCCCTTATTAGGGTTTGGAGTAGGGTTTGCTGTTTTACTTTGGTTTAGTGTGTTTACTAAGATACTTAGTTATAAGGATCGATATTTTGCGGGTTGTTTTATATAATCAATTTAAATTTGTTACGTTCGATTTATTTTGTTGTTTACTTGTGGTATTATTTGAATTTGGTGTTTTGGGTTTGGTTTGTGGGCATAAGCGCACTTTTATAGGTTAGTATTGAGGATTTACTTGTAGGTTAGCTTTCCTGGGTAAATTCTAAATGTAACTGGGTAAATGGTTTTTGCAGGTTGCATACTTTGTTTATATAGTATTGTAGAGTTCGGGAGGGTGTGTTAGATATTAGGGTTTGCTTACTTAGTTGCGTTTTGTTTTATGGGTTATTAGTGTGTACCACACTTAGCGTTCAGGTTCTTTGATTTGGTTTGTTTGTTCGAATTGTGTATTTCCTGGTTTTTGGTGTGCGGTCGTATAGAGTTCATAGATGTATAGTTAATAATGTGTTGATTTTAAGATTTGTATTTAATGATGTCTGGGTACGTTTACTTTGCGGACCCGGGGTGTGATTAGTTTAACCCTTACATAGGTTTGTTTTTTTTATTATCGTGTAGTTTAGTTTGCTTATTTTGTGTTTGTGTATTGGTATTTATGATTCTGGACGTATGCACGGCGATCTACCTTTGATTTTAACTTGGATGTGTAGTTGGTATGGTGTTAATTTTAGGTGAGCAGTTTACTTTATTGTTGGTTATAGAGAATGTGGGTTGGGTTTAATTGTAGGTTTGCTTGTATTAATACTTTTATTGCTTTTGTAAGTTTTATACTGTTGGTGATGGATGGTTTGTTTGAGGCTGGGATGATTTTCTAGGTAGGGCATGAAGGTGTGCTTGGGGTATATGCTTGCAATTTGAGTACTTTGAGATTGTATGAATTTAGGGTTTACTTGATTGTTGAAAGTGGTACATTTAGTTTAGAGTTTGCAGGTATAGTTTTACGTAGGTTGTTTGATTGATTAGGGTTTATTTCTAAATGGGAATTTTTGTAGATGTAATAATTTTAGGCTAGTGTTGTGTTTTAATATTACGTGTAGATTTGTAGTTATAATTGTGTAATTCTAAAGCTAATCTGGTACTCAAGAGCGGGTGTTTGGGTGGTTTATAGCTGTTATTTCCTGTTAGAATAAGATTTGTTGGATTGTTGATTTAAAGGTGCATTGTAGGCACTTGTACTGCAAGTTTTCTGGGGTTGTTTGCTACCGTGCGTGTTGTTTGTGTGTTGGGTGTTGCATACATCGGATTTGATACAGTTATTGTATTTATGTAGTTGCTGTAAGAGTTTGGTTAATGCCAGTTTTGCTGTTTCTGAAATGTTTTTATTTATACATATTAGATTTTTAGATTTAGCTTAATTGGTTTGTACTACGTGTTTTAGAAAGTTCTAGCATGTTATTGGTATGTTTTAAGTTTACCGTTTATAGATTGTAATAGTGCACTTTATGTTGTGTTATGATTATTATTACTTTATGGGGATATAGGTTAGATGTATTTGTTGCCATATGTTCATTTAGTTGATTTTGGTTGATTTCTATATGTGTTGTTTTTGTGGATCGTTTCATGCCTGTGGTTTTCTGTAGAGACTGCGAGTTGTTTAGCTGTGCAGGTTTTATATGTTGTTTGTGTATTAGTTTTAGATTTAGTTTCAGAGTTGCAGGATGTGAGTTTGGTGTCTTTTATATTGTGCTTGTAGAGTTTTGTTTGAGTAGACTTACATGCTTTTGGTAGTAGGTGCTTTTACATTATATGTTTGTAATATTGTACGCGCATAAGTTTATTATTTGTAGGCTGTTACTTTATTGATATGTTATAGATTTGTAGGATTGCGTGTTTTATTGTGTGGAGTTAATGATGCGATACGTAACTGGGGTTTGTTAATTTGTTACGGGTTTGTATGGTGTGTAATGCATAGGTTTTCGGATTTAGGGGTTATTGTTGACAGTTTACATTAAGTTGTACTTTGAGGTGTATTTGCAGGTTTTAGGGTTACGTGCTGTGGAGTTGTTTTATGTTGAGTTGTTTCTCTGTTTAGGGGTTTAGATTTACTGCTGTTTAATATATATTGGTTAGTAGTTATGTTGCATATGTTGGTTTCTGCTTGGTGTGTACGTTGTGTTGTTTAGTTGTTGTTTGGGGTAGGCTTTCGTAGCTTGGATTTTGGGTATTATGGGTTAGTATGATACTTGAGTAGTTTTCTGCATTCAATTCAATTATAGTGGGAGGTTTGCTATGGGTTACTAATACTTTGCTTGTATGGGCGTTGTGATTTTGGGTTCGCCCAAGAGGAGTTTAGTTCTCGTAGTTTTTGTTTGGTATGGTAGGTGTTTGTACCTGGAATTGTAGTTTATCATTTGCTGCGGAGTTTGCTTGGTTTTGGGTACGGATTTGGGTTTTGGTTTTTGTAATAGGTTTCGGGTTTTGTTTCAGATTATTTGTTAGTTGGGCATTTACGCTTGCGTTTTATCTAGCCGTGTTATTATAGTTTGCAGTTACAGTTGCCATTTTGTTGGTTCGGTTTTTGTTGAATACACTTGAATTGTGTTATAGTGGACTTGTGAGTGTTCTGATTTATATGTATCGTGTGAGTTGTGTTGCGAGGTTAGAGTTGTTGGGTTTACTTTTGTGTTGTAGTTTTGATTTTAGTTGGGTTTGTAGGTTTGAAATTGGTTGTATGTGGGATTTGGTACGTGAGGTACTTTGTATTGTTTACTGGTGTGTAAACTGGCTGCGTAGGTTTGTGTTTTGTGTTCGCTTATGGGTTTGTATATTTTGCACTTGTGTTTAGAATTATGGTTGCGATTGTATGTAGTTTGAGTAATTTATTTGTGTTGTGGATGTCTGTAGTTTGCGAGGTTTTGCTTTTGTCCCTCTTTTGGAATTGTGTTTTCTTGTAGTGTTCCTGTTTTGGGTTATTTTGCTTTGGGTATCTACCTTATGTTAAGTTTTGCTGGGCATAGTTAGTTAGTTTTACCTTCACAACTGCAGGGTTTGTGGCTGCTGGAGGGTTGATATAATATAGTATATCTAGGGTTTTATATCAGTCTCTAGGTATAGGTGTTTTGGGTAGGGCAGGTTTATAGTAGAGGTTTCTATGGTTGTAGGCGTAATAAAGTGCCTTTTGGGGTTTATAGTTGGTTACTTTTGGGGTTTTTGTGTAAGGTTTAGAGTTGCCGAGAGTTTCGTTTTGATTGTATAAGGGTGTGTTTTACGTTGGCTTTGATTTAGTTTTGTGTGCAGGTTTTAAACTTGCAGAGTAGTTGCTGTGCAGTACTTTGATATGAGGGTGGGTTGTTCGTTTGTTACTTGGTGATTCTTGGGGTTTGGTTTGGGTGTGGTTTTGTGGGTTATTTGTGTATGATGGGTATGGGTAGTTACCTGCGAATGTTCGTTTTTAGGTTGGTTGTGTATTAGGTTTGTGTTTGTTTACAGGTGTTGGGGGTTATGTTGTTTTAAGGCTTTGCTTTTGTTTAGTTGTTTGGACGTGTTGTTTAACTTTGACTTGTGATATAGGTTTGTGGATTCATACTGCGTGTAGTTTATAATTTGCAGGCTTTAAAGTACCATAGCTGGCGATCATAGATATTGGTTTGCTGATGTACGTAGTTTTTATGGATATTAAGTTGGTATATTTATATATTTAGTTTTGGGATTTGCATAAGTTTGGTAGTAGGTTGTTTGCGTTAATTACGTACTGCTTGTAATATATTTGCTAGTTGTTTGTCTTAGAGTTGCATTAGATTTTGTGTTACGGGCTTTTATGCTTGTATATGGGATAGTTGGGTGTTGTAGCTTGTAGATTTTAACTGTTTGGGGTGCGTTTTAGTTTGTTTCGTTTGTTGTATGTTGTTTACCGTAATTATTAGTATTGACGTATAATTAAGGGTTTGCAAATTAGGTGTTTACTTTCGTTTATTCTGTTATTGATGCATGTAGGTGTTAAGGATTGAAATTAATGTAATTTAGTAATAGTCTGTGTTGTATGTGCGAATTTTCTTTGTTAGGTGTTGTAGGTTGTAATGTTTGGAGTTTGTGTGCAGATGGGTGTTGCAGTAGTAGTTAGATTGCCTGAGTTATTAACTTGCGGTTTGCGGGTTTTTCAGGGATTTTGGTAGAGTTTGTATTGTTACCGATTATGGGTTTACTTATAAGATTTACTTTTATATTGATGGTTGTTATAAGTCTTTTGTGGTAGGGTTTGTGGACAGGTGTATTTGTACATGGGTTTTGGGTTAGGTTTGTTTACAAGTTGTTGAAGTTGTTTTGACTGTGTGTTTGCATGGGTATTAGGTTTCCTTTTGTTTAGGTTCTGCTTATGGTTTCTCATACAAGGGTTTGACTTCTATATTTTGGGTGAATGTATGTTATATTACAGTTTAGATTGTTTGGCGTTTCTTGTTGGGTTTGGCGTGTTATGGAAGGTGTGGGATGTGGGAGTTTGGCGTGATAAAGCGCATTTGGAGTTGGTTTATGGTAACCTAAAATAGTTAATTACGCGATAATTATGGGAGTATTCTATGTTTAGAGTGTGTAGATCCTACGTATTTTAGGTTTACATTCCTGTCGAACTTTGTTAACCTGATAAATGTTGCACTTGCAGTAGGTATTTAGGTATTTAATTTGGCGTTTAAATAGGTTTTCCTGTAAGCTTTATAGATTAAGATGTTTTACTTGTTGTTTTAGTTACATTTTTGTTATGATGTATAAAGTTGTAATATTGTAGCAGTTACTAGTAATTTAGATGTTGTTATTACTTTGTGGGAATTTTCATATGCGTGATTTAAGGGTTGGGTGTTTTGTCTGTTGATTCTTGTGATTAGGTGGGTTTGTAAGCTTTGTTGTAATATTATACGGGTAGAGTTGTTTGGGGTGTTGTAGGTTTGCATCGTTATGCGTTTTGTTTTGGTATTTCATTTTCTGTTGTGGGAGGGTTGTTTGTTGCGTTTTGTGACATTCGGGCGTTATATGTTTGGTTATGGTTGTGTTTTAGATTCTTTATTAGTGTTTGCACTTAGTAGCATGTGGGTTTTGCTTTGTTGGTTTGGGTATAGTTTGTGATGTTTATACTTGTAGTTGGACATTGTACGTTTAGTTTTTAATTACTCCTGTTCTATTGCTTTTAATGACTATGGCGTATAATATAGGTTAGGTGTATTTTCACGTATTGGATGATATGTGGTATATGTTATAGGACTGTTGCTTTCGTAGTTTTTCATGTTAGAAGTTTTGTATTGTATTGCTTTTGATTTAGGTGCAGGTGCTTTTACGGGTAATATGTTTATTTTTCCTGCGTTTTCCGGTGTTTGTTTGTGGTTGGCGCTAGTTTGTGGTTGATTTTGATTGTGTTGTGTATTAACTGGGTTTGTGAGGTGGTTTTGGAACATACAGGTACTATACTTGTGGGTGATTTTAAGATTTACTTTCGTGCCCTATGCATAGTATTCTTTTAGCTAGTTACTGCGTTTGTGTATTTATTAGATACCATGATTTTATTGCTTACGGCGGGTTTTGCGGTTTGGATTTGGTTAAGGTTATTATGTGTGTTTTTGTGGGCATCTAGTTACTTAAGTTTGTGTTTAATGTTGCGTTTGTGCGCCGTTTATGAGTGTTTTGATTAAATACACACATAAGTAAAGCCTAGTTGCGCGGTTTGTTTGCGGGTGGTTATGGGTTTGGGATGTAGTTACTTGGGGTTTATGTGTTTAGTTACTTCCGAGGTATGTGTGTGATTTGTTGTTTAACGTTAAATTATTATACGGGTTGTGTAGTTAGTTGTATTGGTGGGTTTGCTTGTAGTTGAGTTTTGTTACTATACTAATTTATAATTAATTTGTGAAGGATTGTTTTGTTTGAGTTGTGTTTTATATAGGTTGTTTGCGGGGTTTGATAACATGACATTTTACATAGTGTGTATGTTTTCTTTGGAACCTTGTTGCTACGTGTAGGCTATTGTTAGCTTGGCGCATTTTGCCTTGCGTTTGGGTGTTATAAGTATGTTGGCGGTTTATACGGATTTTACACAGTGCTTGCTTTCTCAATAGTTTTGTTTATTTGTTCGTTGGATACTTTGTTTGGTAGTGTTGTTGATCTACGTTTGTCCGATATGTTGCTAAGCTTTTATAGTTACTTGGTTTTGATGTAGATTTGTGCAGTTAATTTGGGTTTTTTGATTCAATTAGGCAGAGTTCAGGTGGTGGTGTGTGTTCGGGGTTTTGTTGTAGTTTGTGCTGGGTTGCGTTGTTTTCTTTTGGTTGATATTGTTTGCGTGTTTGCCGTGACATAGTTTATTTGGTTTGCCTACTTGGTTGTTTCTACATTTTGATTTTGACAGTTGGTGTTTTAGTTTGTGTTTATACACTGGTTGTAGGGAGTTGCAAATCACTACTTACGGTTACGCTTTGATTTTGAGGATAAGGTGTGTTTGTTTTATTTGATTTGTACATTTATTTATTTCCGGTACATGTTAGCTTTTGTCCTGCACTTTTGTTACTTGCAGCAGGCGGTGATGGACTTTTATGTTGAGGGTTGGTTTGTATCGTTATGGTGGTTTGTGGGTTGGGGGGTGGGTTTTGGTGGGGTGGTTTTTTGTGGGGTGGTTTGGGGTTTGCGGTTTGTGTTTGGTATAGATGCTTAGGGTTTTTAGTTGGTGATTAGAGTAGGTAGGCTGGGGTTTTGTAGGGTGTGTAGATGGGAACTGCGGATTTTGCTGCGTGTGTAGGGTTGATATAATATAGGAATAAGGTAGATTTGACTGGATTTTGAGTACTTTTTAGTATTTTCTAGATTTTGAGGGCTTTTGATATATGTTTAAGGTATTTTGAGGGTTTTCGGGTGTTTTGCTTTTGCGAGTGCATATTTCTTTGTATAGTTAGGGTTACTGCTGTAAAAGATTGTGGTTGCCTGGTGATTTATGTTATTGTTTTATGTTGTTTTAATATTTTGTAGGGGTGCGTTAGATTTCGTTACGTATTAGGGTTTAACACTTCCTTGTGTTAGTAGATTGTGAATGCCATGGAGTGGAGTTGTTTAGCGGTGATTTTTGCTGTCGTTTAGACTTGTGTACGCGCCGGTTACTTTTGTGTTGAGTTGTGTGATCGAAAGGTTGATGTTATTTACGTAGTCGTTGTTTTAGGTTTCGTAATTCAATTTTAGATATTCTTTCTATATGACTTGTTGTTTGTGGATTCAAATGCATAGTGTAAATCGGATTTTGTGCAGTAATTTTGGGTTAGGGTTGTTTTGTATTTGTATTCGCTTGAGGTGCCTTGTAGCCATGTTGCAGTATAGGTTTTTGGTTGTTGGTAGGTTGTGTAGGAGATCTTGTTCGCGTATTTAATTTATACAGTTTGATTAGATTTGTAATATTGAAACGTTGATTATTGTTTTATAGTATTACTTGATTAGAAATGATAGTGGATTGTAGGTAGAATTTTGTATTCGTATGTGCAGTTTAGTGTATTCCAGGTAGAACATGCGATTTGTGTGTTTGATGTTTGTGTTTATGTGAGGTATGTGGTTTGCGTGGATTTGGGATTTGTGTTTCGTATTTAGTATTTTATAGCTTAGTTGTTCTTTAGTTGCGGTTTGGGTTGCAGTCGATGTAGATTTATTAGGATTGGAGTTTACTTGTTGGATTATAATTGTACATTTGTATTGAAATGGAAGGTTATTTGCTTGGTAGTTAAAGGTTTGATTACTTGGGGGTTTACGGTCTGGTTTGTTGCGTGTGTTTTGACGTATAAGCTGCGTTGCTAAACTTTGTAGGAGCTTGTTTGTAAAAGGTTGTTTATTTGCAATATTGTTGCGGGTTGTTTAGCATAGACTACGTTTGGGTAGATTGTTAGTTTAAGTTGGGTGCGTAGGTTGTTGTTTTATTTGTGTTTAATCGAGGATTTAGTTACCATATAAGTTTGGTTTGCTACATGGGTTTGGTATGTTTGTTGATTGTTTGGTTACGTATGTTTGCTTCGGGTTAGGCTGCCACTATATTTAAATTTGGTTGTCTTTGTTTTAGACAGTTACGCTTTGCATAGGTTCATAGTTTGTTGTTTCGTTTTGTTATATGTTTGTGATTCTATTTATTACGTTTTATTTTGTTTTTATTTCCGGATTTGTTGTGGTTTGTATTAGTGGTTTGCTTGTGAATTTATGGTTGCTGTTTTCGTTTAGTAGTCGTTGTTTTTGTGGGTTTTTGTTTGTGAGTACGTGGCGTTTTCTTTTCGAGGGAACTTGTTATTGTTACGTGAGGTTTTGTGTGCGTGTTTGTAGTATTTTGCTTTATAGTGATGTTTAATGTGTAATATTATTATGTACTGTATACTGTAGTTATTTTATTACTTTTAGTGTGGGATTGGTGGTTTATGGCTTGATGAGGGGTGATTTGCTTTGGGTGTGCCGTTTTAAGTTTTGTTTTATGCGCGTTATTTTGTATTTTATGTACTGGTGGGGTTTGAACCATATGCGATACTTGCAGGATTGTTTAAACTTGTGTATATACTTATGTGTTATATGGGCTTTCAGAGTTTGCTTAGGTTTTAGTTTTGTTTATGTTTTGTGAACTGTAATATGTTGAGTTTTGAGTTGACAGATTTGTTTTTAAATTTGTTGTAATGCATATTGTGGTTATTGTAGGTATTGCATGGGTTTTGTAGTTACTTTTGTTTTGTGTAGGTGTGGATGCTGATTTGTGACGCTGAGATTTTAGTACTATTATTTTGCTTTGACGCGTTGGAGGTTGTTTGTAGGCATTAAATGAGTTTCCTTGGTTTTTATAGATTGATGGTAGTGTTGTGCAGGTTACGTGGTTAATATGAGACTGTAGGGTGTTGCTAAGTTCTACTTTTCGTTTGATACTAACTTTGTTGAATGTGGGACGTTTTGGTTTAGTGCATTACTTATGGTTGTTAATTTTAATGTTTGGGTAGTTTACGTGGTTTGAGGGTATATTATTTGTTGTGTGTTGTTTGTGGTTTTTGTAGTTTTCGGATTGGATATGTTTGTTTGTTTTGCTAATTGATGTCTATTAGCCATGCTTGGGGTTTGTTTAGTTTAGTTTAGATGGCTTTGCAGATTGTTGGTTTTGTAAGCGCATAAGTTTGCTTATTTTGTTTGCGAGATTGTTTGTTTTGAATATTGCTTTTCAGTTGGTTTGTTTATGCATTTGTTTTGGTTTACTTGAACCCATGTTTGCTTTAAAGTTGATATTATGATAATAGTGATTACATTTGTGTAGTTGTTATGAATTATTACTTAGCGTGTAGAATTTGTATAGTAGTGGTATTTTTGTGTTTGATTTTACGTGATTGGTAAGGGTGAACCTTTCAGTTAAGTTTGGTAGAATGTGTTATTTGTTATGTTTAGACATAAGTTGATGTGTATGGATTGCTTGTTTATTTGGTTGTAGTAAGTTAATTTACCACTTAAATGCACTTTCTTTTGTGGTAGAGTTTACGCGTGTGTTGGGGTGGGTAATGCAAGAATGTTGTGTATAGTTTTGTTTTGATTTAAGGTTTTGTGGTAGGTTGCTGGTATTGTTGTTTTCAGTTGTAGGGTGGAGTGTGTACGCCTTTGGATTTTGATACTTACTATGTTTTTGCTTACGTTGGGTTGGTATTGATGTTGAGGTTTGTTGTTTTTATGTTCCGGCTTGGAATTGGTTGTAGGCAGGGACAGGTTTAACTTGTTTGGATTTGGCATCGCTGGTAGGCTTTGCAGGTGGAAGTGTAGCATCTTTATGCTTAAATATGTTGGGAATGTTGTAGGCTAGAGGTTTGTTTTCGGTTTGTGTGTGTAGTTGTGTATAGGTTTTTGGTTTTGTTTTGTGGTTTAGGTTTTACTTGCGCGGAGTTTTGCGGGTTTTATTTAGGATAACGCTTGAAGTGTTTGTGAGATTTTAATGTTTGTTGGTGCTAACTTGCATGATACTTTAGATTTGTATGTTGTTTTGTAGGGTGGATAAACTGTGTATGCTGGTTTTGATATTGTGTTTGTGTTACCTTGTATTTTGTGCTCTTGCAGGCTCGGAGTTTGGGTTGTTGTTTAGGTTTGTGGTTTAGATGGTCTGCGATTTGTTTGGGGTACAGCTTATGGTTTTAATGTTGTGTATTTGTTGATAGTTTAGTAGAAGCTAGGGTTGGGGAGGCATGGGTAGCTGCTACAACTCACATTGAAACCCGGTTTGGTAGAGCGTTTTAGGTGTAACTGCGTGTTTTTGATGTGGTGTAGGTTTGATATAATATAGGAGGTTGCGCAGACTTGTGTATATTGGGTACTTTGAGCCGGGGTTGTGTGTATTTACTGTGGTAGCAGGGTTTTGGACTTTAATGTTGTGTATATACTGCTGGTTTGGGAGTTGTTGTTGGAAATGCATAAGCCTCTGCTACATCTTGCATTGGAACCGCTGTTTGGTAGGGTTTAGGTTGACCTGCGGGTTTTTATTGTGATGTAGGGTTGATATAATATAGGAGGTTGCGCAGACTTGTGTATATTGGTACTTTGAGCCGGGGTTGTGTGTAATTTACTGGTGTAGCAGGGTTTTGGGCTTTAATATTGTGTATATGCTGTGGGTTTGGGGTGGTGTTGGAAAGGCTTAAGCCTCTGCTACACCTTGCATTGGAATCACTGTTTGGTAGAGGTTTAGGTTGACCTGCGGGATTTGTTATGGTGTAGGGTTGATATAATATAGGTTTCGCAGGATTGCATATATGGGTTTCTTTAGTTTAGGGTGTGTATTTACGGGTATTAGGTTTTGGGTTTTAATGGTAGGATTTGGAGTTGCGTGAGTTTTTGGATTGAACTATGTTATTGCGTTTTGCTTGGTTGTGGGTGTGTGTAGATTTGGAGTATGCTTTCTTGTCTTTGGGATGTTACTGTTTATATATCGAGGTTACCTTCGGACACTTGTTGTGAATTTTTTACTTGTGGGAATTTTTGGGGTGGGTTTTACTATTAAGTTTAAGATTTTTAGTAGTCGCTTGTGGGTTGTTTTACATTGTGAAGTTGTGTTTTGGGGTTTATACATTTGGGGAATTTTGTATTTGGTTTTGGAATAGTGGTGGGATTGCGGGTAAGGGTGTTATACACGTCATGGGTGAAATTGCTTTATTTTGCTTGATAGTTTTGGTTAGAGTTGATTTCATTTTTGTTTAATTAAATAGTTGTTTTGTGTATTTTGTGGTGGTTGGTTTTTGTACTTGTTTTGTTTTTGTACATTTGTTATAGTTTGGTTGTAGTTAAGTTTGGGTTTACGCTTTTTGCGTTTGTTTTACGGTAGGAGTTTTGGATTTGATGTTTATTGCTTGAGTTGTATATGTCGTTATTAGGGTGTGCGTTTTATGTTTTTAGAGTTATACAGTAGGGCGTGCTAATAATGTCTTTTACTTAAGTTCTCGTATTTTTGTTGATTTGTTTAGCATGTCGTTGTTTAAGTATAGATAGTTGTTTTGGATTTGGGGTTTAGTGAGAATTAGCTTGGGATTTCTTTGATTAGTTGTTTTTGGGTAGAGGTTGGTTAGCTACCGTTATGTTTTGTATATTTATTTGCGGGTAGTTCATGTGTTTATTGGTATATTGTGATATTATGATTTTCCGTTACAGTTATAGTTGCTGTGTTGTTTGAGAGTTTGTTTTAGTTTTGAGGTTTAGTGATTTCGTACGGATAGACTTGGAGTACAGGTTGTTAGCATACGTTATATGCTGTCCAGTTAATGGTTTGTGGGGTTTAGTGTGGTAGTTTTGTGTGACTGCACTAGTTTATTTGGAGTTGCTCATTGTAGGGATTCATATTCTTTTCTGAAGTACTTTATTTACACGTACCAAGTTTTGGGTTGTTGCATTATGCAGTCTATATAGATTAGTTTACTTTGCGCTTTTGGTTAAGACTGGATAACGGGGGTTTTACTGCATGATTTTGTGTAGTGTGTGGGTTGTACTTGCGTTTTATATGTGTGTTTTATGTGTCTTTACTTGTAGGTTTGTGTTGATCCGAGTAGACTTTGTTTTTGTACCTACATAGTTTTATTTACTTTTAGTGTATGGCCCTAATTAGTTTCCGTTTTAGGTGGGTATTTAAATGGTTATTTTGTTTAAACGGTTTATTTAAGGTTATCGTATTTGTGCTGACTGTTATGAGTTTACTTGGCGTTGGTAGTTGTGTTTGTTGTTGTATATGTGTTAAGTTGTTTGGGATACAGGCAGGTAAGTTGGGTTTTTAGGGTTTATGTACTTATGTGAGTAGTAGGTGTGAATCGTTAATGTTTTGTTTGCGTATTTATTACGAATTATATGTATTCAATGTAATATTAAATTCTTGCCTTTTGTTCGTATGTGGTATTACTTGTTATAAGTCAGTGTTTTATGTGATTTGTATAGGTAGGCTTTTGGGGTGTTGTTTGATTTTGTTTTACTTTTGTATCATTAGAGTTTGTTTGTGAAGTTTAGTTATTTGGTGTAATTGTCATGTAAGCTTTGGGGTTATGTGTGCGTTATTATACACTACTTAATATTGCTAACTTAAGATTCGTAGTGGGCTTTTATGGTAAGGTTTAAGGTTGGTGTTTTAGGAGTTGTGTTACTGTTCAGACTTTAAATCTATGAAAGCTCCGTTGTAATGACTTGATAAGTGCTGCATTTTATTGCGTGTTGCTACTGGATGTCGATATGAGTTTTACATAGGTAGATTACAATAGTTAAGTTTTGAAGTTGGTGTTTACTTGTAGGTTAGGTTGTTGTTATTAAAAATTTACTCTGGTTGTGTTGTTTTGTAATGTAGGTTATAGTTTTAGGTTTGTTGGTGTTTTGGTTTGTATTGGTGGTGTTGTTTGTCTAGGTATTGTAGTACAAGTTTTTGGTTTATGAGTTTGCTACATGTTCCGATTTGGATGTTTACGTGTAGTGGGAGTTCACGGGGGCTTGATATAAATTGATGTACACTAAATATGATGGAAATCTTTTGCAGATGTATAGGTTTGTTGCGCGCGGGTTTGTGCTTATTAGGTTTGTTGGATTTTGTTTTGCCTTACGCAGGTTTACTGGTTCCGTAGGTGTTGGTTTGTATTTCGTGGTGGCTTTATTGTTGCTTTGGATACAGGTTGGTGTCGTAGTATGTTTGTTTGGGGGTACTTCTTGTGCTCATAGGTGTTGAAGTGTAGTTGTGTAGTTATAGCTGTTAACTTTTCTGTTGCTGTTGAGGTAGTTTGGTTATTTCTTGGGGTTTCGGGGTTGGCGTAGTTTGTGGTTGTTAGGGCATACGGTTTTTATGCCTTTTCACTTAAGGTTGCAAGTGTATTCCTATTAGGGTTGTTTATCAGTTGTGTTTACTTTCGATTACTTTACGTACTTTGTTTCGCGATTTCGTATACTCGGTATTTTGCTTTGCTTTGAGGTGGGTTGTATTTGGATATTTGTTAGGTGTAGGTGTGTGGTATACAGCTTTTATTTTGATTTTGTGTTTATAGCTAGATTTTTACGCGTGGGTTTTGTAGGGTTTGCTTGCTGGATTTAATTTGTGATTCATTGTGGTTGTTGAGGTTGTACGTTATTGTTTCTTTAGAGGTTATTTTGGTTTATTGTTGTTCATGGGGTCGTTACTTATATTAGCTGTTTTAGTTTGTGTTTGCTTTTGCCTGTTGCTTGTATGTTTTGGTATAAGGAGTTGATCCATTAGGTTTGTTGTCGTTGTTTAAGATATGGATTGCTGTGGTTTGCTATTTTAGTTTTAGCTTTTGGTATAGGTTAGTGTTGGGATGTTTAGTTTACTTTGGTGGTATAGTCTTTTTGGTTGGGTTAGTTCGTGTATTATGCTTTGAGTTTGAGTGTTTAAGGTGCTAATTGTAGTATACATACGTGTTGCTGCTGCTTTTGGTTTACTACGATGTGATTATTCTGTTATATTGATGTAGTAAAGTTGGTTATTGTCACGGTTTTGAATTTAGCTTGTAGTTTGGTGAATTAACTTGTGTAATGATAAGTTAAATTCTTTGCGCCGGGTTTATAATATGCACGTTTATAGCTTCAGGTTTCTGGATTCGTACTTTCGTGTTGCCTTATAC
>JASAOA010001314.1:0-14915 GCA_030849815.1 Vickermania spadyakhi | reverse complement strand
GGGTGGAAGTTTCATACTTGTGTTTCAGATGGGTGGATTTGTTGTACATCCGTCTTTAGATGCAAGCATTTCATAGCTTTGAGGTTGGTTAGTTTTACGTGTGCCATATGTTTTAGGATTGGGTTTGTATGTATGTTTCGATGCTGGATTTGGTGTTTGTCCTTACAAGGGCATGATGTTTGGGTTGCACTCGATGGATGGGTTTTGATTCATTTATTTTGCCTTTAGTTTCTTGGGTATTGCAGGTGGGTGCGTTTGCCTTTTGTGGGTATGCACTGCGTATTTTGTTTGTGTTTCTCTTGCAATTTTCATGTAGATTTATTGTCAGTAGGATACAATGTGTTTACGTTGGACAGTGATTTTGACTATAGTTTGTTTGTAGCCTTTAAAGTATAATTTTGGGATTTAATGTTGGTTATATTGGTTGGTAATACTGATAAACTTGATATGATTGGAGTCTTGCTATTACATTGATGAGTATTGTGTACAGTTTATAGTTTGTTGTACATGTTGGGTTTTTACGTTGCTATTATTTAATTTGTAGAATTATGTGAGTATAGTTCTAATGTTTATGTTTATTTTGTCGTTTTGGGTATAGTGAGGTGTCGTTAGTTTGTTTTTGTTTTGCTTTAAATGACTTGTCTGCGTTTCTTTTCCAGGTTACTGTTATAGGTTGTTTTGTGTTTTTGTTGATTTGTGGTTTTTGTAGTCGTGTTGGATAACTTATAGTTTGGTTTTGTTGTTTTAATATTTTATGATTCTTACACCTATGTTTACGTTTAATGTGGGCGCATGCTTTGTGTTTAGTTAATAGTGTTATGTGTAGGGTTTGTATTTGTGGGTTTAAGTTGCGCATTTGTTTGGGTATACGACTAGTTATTTTGTGAGTCATTACTTATCGAGGTTTTGTCTACTTACGGATTCTATTGATTATGTTTTGTTAGATTTTGTTTAAGGTTATTGTTTTGCGTTTGCGAAACTAATTTCCTGTAACTTATTGTTCGTTGTTTCTTTAAGATTCTGTATTTGATGTACTCCCGTAGTTTTGGTTTGAGTAGGTGTTTTGGAATAACCGCGTGGAGTGTTGTGTGTATATGGGTGGGAGAATTTGTTTGTTTTTGATTTAATGTACTTATGTGTTATTGGTTTTGTTACGCAGTTTGTGTTGTTAACGTTTGTGATATTCATGGTACGCTACTTATTTGAGGTCGTGGGCTACTTGTAGATTTAGACATTTAGTTTCAGGTTACTTTAGGGTAGGGTTTCGTGTGTTGTTTGCATGCAGTTAAGGGTGTTTGCGATATGGTTGGTTTGGTTTGGGTGTGGCACATGCCTGGAACTGCAGGATAGTTGTTCTGTAGAGGGTTGATATAATATAGACTTACACAGATTTGGGTTGATAAGTATTTCGCTAGTAGCGTAGTTAGTATAGGTTTTGGGAGTTTCGAGGTTTCAGGTTTTATAGTGAATTTGATAGGTAGGCTTTACGTTTTTTGTTATAATGTATGACTGGAACTGCAGCATATTTGTGATGTAGAGGTTGATATAATATAAGCATACATAGGATTTGGGCTTTCAAGTACCAGCTAGTGGATAGTTAGCATAGAAGGGGTTTTAGAGGTTTGTAGGTTGTGAGCTTGCGGGATGTTTATGGGTGTTTAGGTTTTAGGATTGTAGAGTTTAGAGCTTAACTTTTATGATATTCTTTAGGTTTAGTTTGTTTGCGTTTACGGGGTTTTGTAGGGCTTGCTACTAGTGATTATCGTTTATTGTTGTAGGTGTAGGTTTGATTTTTGTTAAACATTACTAGTGTAGGTTTGTATTGTTGAATTGTGTTAAAGGTTTGTTTTATATGGGTAGGGTTGTTCCAGGTTTAGGTAGATGTTGTTAAATTTGTTTCGGTGCGATTGTTGGTGTGGTGTGCTTTTATTTTATACATATTTATGTAAATTCGCAATTAGTGGCCGTGTAGTTGTTATTGAATTGCGTAGGAGTTGGCTATACTTTAGTACGTTGCCTGTGGGTTTATGAATTTGTTTACCGATGTTTTGTTTAAAGGTAACTTGTTTGCAGCATTTGATTTGTTTTGCTGGAGCGAGTTGTTAATGGTATTAGGATTTACGTATGGTTCATTTATTGAAGTTACAGCGAGAATGGTGTTTTGTTTAGGTTTAGTTTTTTCACACAAAGGTGCATATTTTTGGGGTGTATGTTGGAGTTTGTAGTATATTTGTTTTATAGGTTTGTTGAGGTTGCGTGACTGGAGATTGTGTTTTGTAACATGCTATTTTAGATTTGTTAGGTTGGGTTTTGTGTTTATAGTTTATAATTTCGACTACGTAGGTAGGTTTATAGATTTGTGCTTTAGTATAGGTTCTATAGGAGGTAGGTGGGTTTGAGCTGGTTTTGAGTTTTGCGGATTTGTTTGGGTTGATATGTTTTTCGTTTACGATAGGTTCTGTGTAGTGCGTTGACTTTGGTTTTGTATTGTGGTACTTGTGATAGTTTGTTAGTTTACGTAGGTGCGTTATTATTTAGTTATATTGCGTAAAGTTTGCAGGAATGTGTTTTATTATTTTGTTCGGACATACAAGTTTCATTTTATGTTTGCTTGTAGAGGTTGGTTGTTACAGGTTACTTTTGTAGATGCAGTTTGTATGTAGGGTTTGTAGGTTGTTCTCTACGCATTAGGTTTTATATGTAACTTGGAAGTTTGCGTGTTTTTTGGTTTTGTATTGTTGTAGAATGTGTAGTAGGTTGGGGTTGTGTTGTTCCTTTGTTTTGTGGTTTAATTACGTAGGGTTCGTATTCCGGATTGTAACGTTGCGTTTGTGGTAACGTACATAGGCTTGTGGTGTTTCTTGCCGGATGTAGTTGTTTTTAATTTAGATTTTGATATTTAAAGTTTTATTGTATATTAATTGTGGAATTGTGTATTATAAGTGTATTTGGGTATTTAAACCGCTGTTTGGTATTATTTATGGTGTAGTTTGTTTGATCTGTTAATTGCGTGTTCACAAAGTTTTGGGTAGTGAATTGTTGGAGTTGGTTAGGGTAGTGGTTGATTTGGTTGTTTTGCAGTAGGTTGTGTTGTGTACATCGGGTATAGTTCTTGTACATTTTATGGTCTAGCGTTTTTGTGGGTTTTGGATATGTTTGTAGGTATTTGCTGAGATGTTGCGTTTAGTGGGATGTATTGAATGCTGGTTAATTTTGTTTTGGGATATGCAGGGTACTTTGTGGATCCGTTTTGTTGGGTTTGGAGATTTGCGTTTCCTTTCGGTAGTTTCGGAGTCTTTGCGTGTGTTTTGGTGAGTACCTCTGTTGCGATGTTAAGTTGTGTTTAATATGGTGTACTCTTTATACGCATATCGATGTATTAGGTGTGTATATTTGACATGGTTGTTTTGCGTTTAGAAGTTGGTTTTGTTACTTTGTATTTATTGTCTATTGTTAGGTTTTCGTTTAGGTATACTTTATGGTTAGTTTTTATGAGGTTTTCTGTAGTTTGTTATTTTATGACATGTACTTGTAATATTGATGTAATTTAGAGCGTTGTATTATTACTTTAGCTTTATTTTATAGTTTGATTTTATAGTAGGGTTTTGATATGATTGCTAATTGTTTTGTTTGTTTAAGTGTATTTTGAACATATTATATAATTGTAATACTAAGCAACTACCTTTTTGTGGTTTTTTGTTATTACTTGTTATTTGTGTTATTTGAATATTGTGGTTATATTGCATTTGTTGGTTTAGAGGTTCACTTATGGTTGTTTGTTTGGGTTTGATTTTGGGTGGATCCTTATAGGTGTGTTTACATGCTGTTTTAGATAAACGTTTATGTTTGACGATGCGTTAGGTTGCGATTGTTTTATTGTAGACGTTGTTTGGATGCGAGTGTTTAGGTTTTGCAGCAGTGATTTGTTTGTAAGTTTATGTTTGTAATATAGGTATATAGTAGTTAAGTACGTTTCAGCAATTATGTTGTTTTTTCTGAGGTACTTACGGTTTGTAGTTAGTTTGGGGTACTTAGTATGTTACGGTTGTTTAAACTATTAGCATATGCTGGGCATAGTTTGAGGTTGTGGTGTGCTAGGTTTGTTTCTGGGCTGGCGGGTAATTTCATTTATTTTGATTGTGGGTGTTTTTACTGTTTGGTTAACTTGAATTTTGCTGTATTTGTAGTGATTTGTGATAAGTCGGTGCAATGCTTATGTTTTGATTAAATATTCTATGTATATAACTGGGTAGTTTGTGTTATTGTACATTTCATGAATTATATACGTTTACAGCTCGTAGTTTTTATTGTATATGTATATTTGGAAGGTGTTGTTTTTGCTTGTCAATATTTATGGTGGCAAGTTTCTGAGTTGTCGGGTTTACATGTTATTTGTTACACGTGTAACTGTTGTGGGTGATGTAGTTTTTATGTTTCAGTATGCGGGATAGTAGTTGAAGCACTAAGTTTCACTTGAGGTTTTCGAGTTTGCTTGTGGTGATTGTGAAGGGGGATGCTAAATTTGTTTGTTTTTTACTTTACGTTTGTTTTTGCTTGCTTTTGATTTTAGGTTTGTGGTTTGCAGGTTTTATGTTTGCTGTTTTCAGTTTCCTATATACTGTAGATTGTCCGTAGTGAGATTTGACTTTGCGATGGTTGGTGTTTTGTTCAGGGTGGGTATGTATTGAGACGTTGTCTTGCACGTGTTGTTAGATGTAGTTTCTTTTGTATTGTTATAGGTGTGTGGTTTGCTTCCGCGTGTAGATTATGTGTTGGGCACTTCCTTTGAGTTTGTTTTGATGGTATGTTTTACAGTTGTGATTTTGTGAGGTTACTTTTACTTTTTATTTAAGGTTTTATGGTTTGAACGTTTGTTGCTGGATAGTTGTGGGTTTACGTTGGGTGGTTTGCTTTAAGATATTCATTTTGCAAGTAGTTGGTTGGCATTGGATGAGTAGTTGCAGTCTCGGACAGAGTTTTTGACGGTGGTTAGGTTGGATAGATTTGCTACTGTTTGTTTTTCGGTGTGTTATGGTATAGTTGTTTGTTTCAGGTTAGTGGATTTACGCGTATTATGTAGTAGGTGTTGTATGATTGCATATTAGAAATACAGGATACCTGCGGGTTTTGGTTTTGGTGGAGGGTTGATATAATATAGTAGTTCTTTGTATTAGGGGCAAGGGGTCTGTAGGGTTTGTAGTTGGGGTGTATATTTATAGGAAAGTTGGGTGTTTTTTGGGGTTTTTTGGGGTTTTTTTTGGGGTTTTTTGGGTTTTTTTGTGTTTTCCTGAGGGTTTTTGTGGGATTTGGCGTGGATTGACTTTTGATGTTTGGTTGCCGTATGGGAGGGCTGTAAACTACTGAAAGTTTGTCTGGTGGAGGGTTGATATAATATAGATGTAGCGCAAGGAGGCATAGGTAGGCGTTAGAGTTTGCTATGTTGCTGCTTAGAGTTACAGGTTTTGTAAAGTATTTTGTTGTACATGATATAATCGCAACTTGGTGTTTGTACTGGGCTTTTATGTGGATGGAAAGCGAGGGATTTTGTGGGTTGTAGGTATTGGATTCATAGATTTTATAATGGTTTGTTTGCTGTCGTTTAGATTGTAAGTTTGTTTATTGTCTTTCATAGATGTTCGTGTTGCATTGTTTTGTGTTGAGTGTGATGTAGTTAGTAAATTGTTGATTTTTAGTGTTTAGTTGGACGTAGGGTTTTACGGGTTTGCTTTCGTGATAAATTAGTTGGTTTTGATAGTGTTAGTTTTAGGCATAAGGGTTGTTTAGGTTTAAGTTTTTAGTTGTAGTGGGTATGTTGTGTTTTTGTTTGACTAGAATATGTTGCTGCTGTTTTTTGTTTTGTATGTTTAATGTTATATGGGTTTTTAGTATAGAGACATATAGTTGTAGGTGTAGTTTAAAGTGTGTGTGGGACTTGACAAGGGACTTTGTATTTTAGCTACATTTCCTGAAAATTGTTAGGCTAGTTGCTCGAGTGTTCTTTATTTCGTGATGATTTGTGTAGGTTTTATATTAGATTAAATGTTTGGGTTGTTTTGTAGTTTGCTTTAAATTGTTTTGGGGTTGTTTGTGGGTTTATTTTGGTGGTTTGTGTTTTGTGAGTGCTAAACTTGCATACTTTGGAAGTTGTGTGTTTTAGGATGGTTGGTTACTTCATGTTAGCTGTTTTTTAGGTTGATTTACTTGTGTTGGGTTGGGTATCTGTGGTTGTTATACTTATTGCGTTAACATGCTTTTGTAGATTGGATATTTATTTCTTATATAGCTTTTCATTGTAATAGTATTTGCGTACCTTTTATTGCATGATATTATTACTTTGGTTGTGTTATGCGATAGTGTAGATCGTTATTATATGATAGGTTTTGTGTGTTATTGTTTGTTGGCCGCTGTGTTGTTCTCAAAGTTGCTATTTATATTTAGTTAATTATTTGTACAGTTGCAGGCTTGACATTTTATTCTGGTGTGGACATTGCTTGTTAGAATATGCGTTCTGAATCTTCTTTCAGAGTTTAGGATTTTAGGGTGTTGGTTTCTGTGTTTTGCTTTGCAGGTGTTGTTTATTTATTTAGGGCTGATTACTTTACTGTGGATTGCTGATTTTGCTTGTTTTTGGTTTGGGCATAAATTGCTAGAATATGTTTTATATTGCCTTGTATTTTTAGGGAAGTAGTAGTTAGTTGTTAAGGTTACTTACGCGGATTAGAAGTTGTTATTAGCTTATTAGTTTACTTACGTGTTATTGATTGTGTTTGATGGGTTGTGGAGATGCGTTAGTTTATACGACTTAGATTTTTCGCTGAACTTTGGAACCTAGTTGGGTAATTGTGTATTAGTTTGCGTACATTAGCTTGTATGTTGATTTACATTATATTTAAAATTGTAATATTGTAATTATGATATGTTATGATTATTATTACGTTGATCTTTAGTTAGGTCGATGGTTGTATCGTCTTACACGTGTGGTTTTGGGTTTTGTATATTATGTTGTTTTGTTTAATTTAGGTTACATATGTAGGTTGGTGAGTTGCATTACATCGATGTTGTAAAGTTATTTTTAGGTTTTGTGAGTTTTCGGTTTTGCGCCTTATTAAGTAAGTTTTGGGTTTATGGGTGGGCAGTTTTGGGTTGATTTGGGGTTGGGCTGGGATTTGTTTGGGGTTTAGGTATTTTATTGTTAATTCGAGTGTATTTATAATTTATTGTTACTAGGGGTTTACTGCTAACCTACCGATGTGTATGTTTGTTTCTAACATTTACATAGATTGTGTAAGTTGGGTTTTAAACATTTATAATTATGATCTGTGATACGAGTACTCTATCTTGTTTGCGTTTGATTTTAGATAAGATTTGTTTAGGATTTGTTTTTGTTGGTACGGGTTATTGGTGTTGTGGTAGCTTTACGCTTGCACATTGAATATAGTATGCCGAGTATGTTGGGTTATTACTGGATAATTTATATGTTATAGTGTTATTTCTTTGGGGTATGTTAATTTATTTTACGGACTTGTTAGGTACTTTGTTGGACGTCAGGGTTTGGTATGGTGTTTTGTTTTGCTAGATTTGTGTTAATACATGTAAATTGATGTGGATTTTTGTAGGGAGCTTTTACGTTTAGAGTGTTTACATAGATTTTATTTCTTTTAACTAGTGGGTTTTAGATTTGATGGGTTTTGATGCGTTGATTGTTAGGTTAGCTTATGTTGGATATATTGTACTTGAGTGTGTGATTTTGTTATAATCGAGAGTGGGTTTTCCAGAGTGTTTGTATTGGTTGTTCGGGGTTGTTGGTGTTTTGTTTGTTTTGGAGTTAGCCATCTAAATTTTTAGTGTTGTTTTCGATTACTGCTCGTATATTGTTGCATGGATAGATTCTTGTATGTAAATGCCTAATTGTTTTCTAGGGTATAGTTATAGATTATATTGTTTATGTAGTGTTGTACTTTTAATGTGTATTAAGAGTCTTGCAATCATTTGGTTTACAATTTATTGCGTTTGTGCATGGTTGTGGGCGGCTAGGTTTACTTTATTTTGGCGATTGTCTCGCATGCTGGGTTTGTGTTATATAGTTTAAAATGGTGAGTTTGGTATAGGTTTTGGGAATGCGTTGACTTCCGTTGGAGTTGTGTATAGTTGCACTTGCAGAGGGTTTGGTTTGTGAGATGTTATTATTGATATATAGGTTTTGTCTTCAGATTGTGTGTTAGGATTTTGGACATTAACTAGTGTGTTTAGCTGGGTTGTTAGATGTGGTGTTTTGTGATTGGTTATATTAGGGCTGGTTTTGTCGCAGTGCTGCTAGGTATGTGTGTTTGCTGCTTGTTTTGTTGGTTTGGTTTTAATTGCACGTTCTCTTTTCTGTTTTTTGAATTACTATGGGTTGTTTTTACTTGCATAGGACTGTTTTAGATACCATACTTTGGGATTGTTGTTTGTGTATTATAGTTTGTTGTGTTTGCTTGTTTTGTTGCGATTTTGGATTGGCTTTGAATGTTGTGACTTGTTTTAATATGCATATTTCCGTGTAAACGGCGTGTAATGAGTTTGCAATTTGTTTGAAAGAGTTTTGTTTTATTGTTAGTTGCGCCTTTGGTTTTAATGTGGTTGGTTTATGACTGGTTGCATAATTTGGGTTTTGAGTTAGGTTTGATTTTGTGTAGGTGGTGTGTTATGTGGGTGGTTTTGAGAATCGTTTTGTAACTTCCGTTTAATTTGGTTTTGCTTGGATTTAATTGTGCATGTAGTTGTAAGTTCGGAATCCCGTATGGTTGGTGTTATGGGTACTTCCTGTTTTGGTTTCTGTAGGTTTGGGTTTTGATGAGTCTCTTTGCATAGGTTTGCTTTGAGTAGGCTTGCGGAGCCACTAAACTGCAGGTTTTGTGTGCTGTAGAGGGTTGATATAATATAAAGTTGTAGGGTTGGTTAGTGCGTTTGGTAGCTTCCCTGAATGAGTACTTTTCTAAAGGTTTATTATATGTACCCTGTAGCCGTTGGTGATTTCGTAATTTGGGCTTGTGGTTGTGACACTTGCGAGGTGGTTGATTTACGTATTGGTTTTTAGTTTTCTGAAGGTTTGTGTGGTTTCATATTTCGGGGTTTTACTACGTAGTTCCTTTTGTAGTTTGGGACCGGGATTTATTTAAGTTTAGGTTAGTTTTGCCAGTTTAAATAGTTTGTTTTGATTTGGTTTGGGTTGCGTATTTTGTTTTCGTCAAATTCTTGTAAACACACTTGTATGGCAGCTGCTATTTTGTTAGTTTTGCTCCGCATTTTTTAGGGTTTGTTTTATGTGGGTATGTTACGGGTTTTGAGACTTGCTACATGCATGTAGTTTAGTAGTTTTCGAGAAACGCTGCCAATATACTTTGTGTGCAGAGGTTTTCTCTCCGATAGGTTTGATGTAGGTTGTTTTACGTTGTTTTATGATATCATTGTGGGTTTATACTTAGATTAGTTGGTTTACTTTTCAGGGTTGTTGTATGCTTACATGGTTGGGGTTTGTATAGTCAAATATGGTTTTGTTTACGTATTGGATTTAATTGTGGACTGCTGTTAACTATGGTATTTTATTTTGTAATGTTTATGGTAATTCTAATTGGCCGTATATTGGTAGTATGTAGTTATGTGTTTACTTATACTTTTATTGCATTATTATAATGTATATTTGTGGTATTCATAAATGTATAGGTTCCGTTTAAACTGTTTTGTGTTTGATAGTTGGTGGTTTTATGTCTGGATGAGTATTGGTATACTACATCGAGTTGAAATTGATATAGTAGGTTTTGTTATAGTTGGTATTTGGGGTGGGCTTCTTTGAGGGTACTTTGTTGTTGTACTTTATAAGTGTAGAAGGTGTAGGTGGTTGACGTTTAGGGTTTGAATATGTGGGGTTTGGATGATTAGAGATTGTTGATTGATTTTGTTAGGGTAGTTTGTTTTTATTGTGTTAACCTACGCGGTTAGCTTTTGTAGTTTGTGTAAATTAGGGTTTGGGTTTTCCTGGTGGGTTTGTATTTGTGGGTAATTTGCTTGCTTGAACTTGTAGGTTTGTGTAGGCTTGGGCTTGAGGGTTTGTAGCGGCGTAACTGTTGTGGGTTTGTTTTGGGTTTATGTTGTTGTGGGTTGGGTTTTGTACTAGTACTTAGAGGCTGCTTGGTGCTTTGTGTAATAGATTAGGTTTACGTTTCTATGAGTTGTGTATTTGTTCCTTGTATTCTTTGTATTAAAAGCTGCATTGTACGTATTTTTGGGTTTTTATTTAGTACATGCAGTGGATTTGTTGTGGTTTAAAGCTGTAATTTGTTCATGTTGTAGGTCGTTGAAGATTTGTGGTTGGTAGATTATAGTTATAAGTTTATTGATTGTAATATTGGTTAATATGCTTTATGTTTGTGGTATTACATTTTAATTGACATGATGGTATTTGTAGTTTAGTACTTGCTGTTGTTTTGCGGGTATGTGGGTTATATTGTAAGTTTTGTAGAGTGGATTGTTTTGCGTTTTTGATAGTTCGGGTTTTATTAAGGTTTGTGTAAGTTTGAACTTTAAAATTTTGGAGTTGATTTGCTAATAGTTGTTTGGCTATACTTTGGTATGTGCTTCAGGGAATGTTGGTGTAACTGTACAAGATTCCGTTGAGCTTAGATGGGTTTACAGGTTTGCGAAGGTTACTGATCGCATTGTTTGTGTATTTGGGCTACTCGTAGTTACTGTACGGTGATAGTCGAGGGGTAGGTGGTGGTTTTGTGAGTTAAGTTATTTGTTTACTGTGTAGGGTTATGTTTGACGTAGGTTGTGTAAGGTTGCGTATTTGTAGATATTCGCTTTATTTCTTTTAGTGTTGTTGCAGTGTTGGGTACATCACTTGGATGAAACGTTGCCATCCATTTTGATATATCAATCCATTATAGCTGATTGCAGACTTGTTATGAGGTTTAGAGTTTATGGATGCAGTGTAGGTTGGTTTATAATTTATATTTAGAGGTGTTTATATTGTTTGCATGCTTGATAGATTTATAATTAAAGGTTGTTTCGTATGTTATACATATATTTAGGTTTTGCAGGGTGTTGCTTTGTTATTGTGTTATGGGTGACATTGGTTTTCTTTTGTTGGTTGTGGAATTGTTTACTTGCAGTTGAGTATAGTTGTTTTAAATTCTCACTTCATATGGTTTTGGTTTTATTACGTGTGCGAGGTTGCTTTGTTTGGTAGGTTTGGTAGTTTTAGGGTTGCTATTGTGTGCTTCCATAGATTTGTTATTCTGGAGGTGCGTTTGGGTTCAAGTTTTTATTGGTATTGTACTTGGCAGACTTGTGGGGATTGGTTTACGTGGTTTTTGGAGGTTTGTGTTGCTGAACAGTTTCGTTGGACGGAGTGGTAGGTTTGTGTGGATGTAAGGTATGGTTGTATGCGTGTGATTTGTTTAAGAGTTTATTAGGGCACGTTCGTAAACTTGTTGCCGTGGTTTTGTTGTGTTATTTATTATTGTTGGTTGTTTATAAGATTGTTTTGTTTACTGTTGTTTGTTTGCTTTTTCGTTTATTATGAAAGTCATGTTTACTAGTTTTTGCGAGTTGCGGGCAGGTTTTGGATGCTGTTACCTTGGTGTTTGTAATTGTTGTATGCTGGTATATAGGTTGATTGCATGTTTAGATTTTGAGTTTGTGCGGTGAATTTGTATTGTTTGTGTACTGATTGTTTGTTTAGCGCTTTACGTGGATGGGTTAAGTGTAATTGTGTTTGTTGACTCTTTTCGTGGGTTTGTTTGTTGATTAGGTTGTGTATGTTATGTGTTATGGCTGTGTAGTTGGGTTTTATAATATAACTTTATGATTCAGCGATTTTGATTGTAGTTTACATTTTGGATTGCTATAATGACGGCCTTACGTGTGATTTTAATGTTTGTTTGCATGTTGGCTATAGCACCGTGTTTAGTGGGTTTAATAAGTTTTGAGGTGTTTGGTTATGTTCGTTTGCAATTATCGGTATTGTTTGTGTTTCACAAGGACTTTATATTTAGA
The DNA here is from genome assembly GCA_030849815.1 of Vickermania spadyakhi. Lineage (NCBI taxonomy): Eukaryota > Euglenozoa > Kinetoplastea > Trypanosomatida > Trypanosomatidae > Vickermania > Vickermania spadyakhi. The sequence goes on along the minus strand of JASAOA010001314.1, from coordinate 2,879 downwards.
GAATGCATTTTAATTGTATTTTATATATGGGTAGTTTGTGCATACAGTTTAAGCTGGTACTCCAGTGTTGTATGTTTACTAGCAGGTGCACTTTGGGGTTTATAACGCGAGTATTCGTATTTCGGGTATACTTTATAGTTGATTGCTTGGTTTTGGCGTGTAGAGGTTCTTTCTTGGTTTGGTTTTTATAGGCTTGCGATATGTCGTTGGGTAATGGTTTTACAGGTGGGTGTTTATTGCAGCTGTTGGATGTGGCGTGGAGGTCTTTGTTTTAGAATGAATTCATCAGTTACGTTACTGTTTGTGTTTTCGGGATTTGTGGAGATTTTTGCATGAGTAGAGTTTGGTTGCAGGTTGCATAGGTTTGATTGTGGGTTTATTTGTATACGCTTCAGTTTAGCGGGTGCAGGTAGATTGTGTTTTATGCTACAAGGTTGCCTGCATTGGTAGTGTGGTGTACAGATATTTCAGCTCTTGGTATTTTGATGTTAAATTACTGTTAAACTACGGAAACTAGTCTGCATGGAGGGTTGATATAATATAGATAGTGAGGGTTTTCCTGTTGTTATAAGGGTTTTACGGTATATTGGAGGTTTTTCCTTTTGTTGGTTTAGATGTCGGTCATATGAGAAGTAGTTGCTTGTGGCTGTATAAAGATTCGAATACGTTTCCTCTATTTGTGTTTAGGTTTGTTTGCTGATTTGGGTAGGCACGGGTTTAGCCTGGTTTTGTTAGGATTTCCTGTTGTTCGGATGTTCTTGTAATTGGTTTAGGGGCAGACTTGCGTTGAGGTTTGTGGCTTGCTGATTTACTTGCAAGATTTATGTAGATCTTAGAGTTTGTAGGTTTTGTTCTTCCGTGTGGTGGTATGTTGCGAGATTTATGTACTTTCCTTTTAAGTTATAGTCTATAGTTGTTGGTTTGGGCGGAAGCCTTTCGTGAAGTTTACTTATGAAGATTGCTTGGTAATTTGGGATTTTTATGTTTATTTTGGCTTATAAAGGTTTCGTATTTTTGATGCTTTATAGCTTGCGTTATTTTCTTCGAATTTAGTGTGCAATATTGAGGATTTTCTGCAAAGTCGTTTGTTACTTTGTAGTTGTGTAGTTTGATGCTGTGTTGATTTTAGATGTTTTAGTTTTGAGATAGTTTGGATTCTGGGCTTTGTGTTTATGATTTTGCATTTTGTTTATAGTTGGGAGGTTTTATGATCAGCGGTTGGGTATGTTGATTTTGTAAGTTAGGGATTATTTGGATTTTGTTGTTGCTTGATTTTATTGTTTTTAGGGCATGTATTAATTATTTTGGGTTGTAGATTGTGTTTGCAGAGTTTTTGTTATGGGGGTTTGCACGGCAGTAATGCTTTATTTTGTAGTATGTACACCTACGTTTATTAGTCGTTTTTGGGATACGGGCTTTGTGGTGTATACCTATGTTTTGGTTTTGTTTAGGTTTGCGGATACCTTTGCCGTGTACTTGCAGATTAAACTCTTTCAGACTCGGATGTGGTGTATTTTAGCTTTCCGATATGTTGGGTTTAAAGGTTGTATTGCAAATCTAATTGTAGATAGTTTTAATATTTTATAGTTTATGTTATAGGTTTCGGTTTGTTGAGTTTGGTGTGGGTGGTTGGGATGCGTTGTGCTGAATTTCTGTATGTTGTGGTAGATTCTCTTTACTTGCATTTTGTAAAGGCGTTAAATTGTGCAGTTTCTTCTAGGCTGTTTAGGATGTTGCTGTTGTGTTTTGAGTTGTTATTTACTGCTGATTTTGGATGTCGCTTTTACTGGTAGTTGCGTATGTTTAGTTTTTCTGGAGTTTGTTATTGGCAGGGAGCTAGGATCTAGTAATTGCCGTGTAGTTTGCTTGTGACTTAGTCTTGGTAGTTGTGGATATATCGTTATGATGTAGTTTAAATGCATAACGTGTTTGTTCCATTTGTAGCAGTGTTTCCCTGGATAGTTTGGTTAGGGGTGTTTGGTGTGCATGCACAAGGTGTTTTGCAACAGTTTATTTGAAGTTTGGGTTTGTTATTTGATAAATTCTATATTTCCGAAGTTGGTATTTGGTGAGTGTAAGTGTACTCCCGAGGTTTGCTGCTTTGGGATATGTTTGTAGTTCGGTATAATTGTGGTAAGTTGTGGTTAGGGGTGTACTTTAGTTTATTGTTTGTAGGTTTTTGTTATATACTTTACTCAAAGGTTATTTGCGTCTATTCATTGGGAATTGTGTTGACTTGCCACATAAATGCATTTAGTACTTCTTAAGTAGATGAGATTTGCGTTTGCTTTCAGTTGTAGAATTATACGTTATTGTTTGTCTTTATGTTTATTATGTTGATGTATAGCTATAATGGTAATAGTGCTTTTTGTTCTTCTATGTTTTTTTAAGTTATTACTTGCTTGTATATACTATTTGTTTGACATATTGGTTTATAAGTGTTTAGTGTTTTATTGTAGAGGGTTTCTATATTTAAAGTTAGTTAGGTTGCTTGCCTGTAGCTTTGTGTTAAGTTATATTGAATAGTTTGTGCATTTACTGGTTGTAGTAGTGTTTATGCATGTGGGTTTCTGGATTTGGGCGAGGTTGTAGATTGTTGGGTTTTATAGGTTAGGAGATTTGTGCTGGGTGTGTTTTGGTTGTGGCTGTAAAGAGCGTTTACTTTCTGAATGTGTTGTTTGTGGCAATGATGTAGTTAGTTATTTTGTGGTTTCTAAGATGGGCATTTTGTTTTATTTGTATAGATTGTTAAATTTCGCGTTGGGGGTGGAAGTTTCATACTTGTGTTTCAGATGGGTGGATTTGTTGTACATCCGTCTTTAGATGCAAGCATTTCATAGCTTTGAGGTTGGTTAGTTTTACGTGTGCCATATGTTTTA
>JASAOA010001313.1:0-14914 GCA_030849815.1 Vickermania spadyakhi | reverse complement strand
TTAGGTGTTATATGATTTGACTTGATGATTGATTACGCTTGAAGTTGGCTTTAATTTGATGTTTTGGTTTGGGTTTGATTGACTGCGTGTACACTTGTTACAGGATTCAAAGTGCTCCTATAGAAGTTGGTATGATTTGGTAAATTCAGTTGTATTGGTGCAGATTTGGATGTTGCTTCGTTGGTTTGTTGTAGTTGTTTGTACTTTGTTTACTGGTGGGTTTGATGTGATATGGTGTAGAACTGTTTTACTTGGGTTTGGGTTTATTGTTGTATTTGTGTCAGTTTGGTTTGGTTTTGTTCGGTATTTATGAATTTGCTTACCTTTTAGAAACTGTTGCAGGGGAATTGTTTGATATGTTGGTTTTAGTGGTGGTGAATTGGTTGTATGTTTGTAAACGGGTTGTAGGGACCGTATGTTTTTACAGTTTTTAAGGGTTTAGATTTGTTGGTGTATTGTAGGTGTCGGTTATTTGTTTATGATTGTATTTGCATTTAGTGTTTCAGTAGTTTTTTGTTTTACTGACATACTTTATAACTATTATGGAGTTTGTTTTAGAATACTTGATATTAAACTGTGGTTGCTGGTGCATATGATTTACGTTTAAATATTTTGCAAGGATGTTGGTTTTGGAGTTTGGTTACTTGTAGCTGGAGCTTTATCGAACCGTTATTTTATTCTAGTACCGGTGGGTTACATAAATGTGGATTTTAGTTGTTGGTTGCTATATGGGCTTAAATGATTTATTTTGTTTTAGTGCTTTGTGCTTGCTTTATGGTGGGGTGGTGTTTGGTTGGTTCGATCTCTTTAATTTACGTGTAAGTTGTGTTCATGTTTAAGTTTTTGTTGTTTGCTTGTTTTATGTTACCTGTTTGTTTGTTTTTTGTAATTTGACGGTTTTAATGCTGTTGTTATGCATTGCGAGGGTTTGGATTAGGTGTGATATGTTTTACTATGGTAGGTAGGTTATTGAAAGCGTTCGTAAAGTAATATTGTTGCGAGGTTTTGCTTTGTGCTAAGCGTTTTCTGGTATTGAGATTTTTATAGGCTTTGTAATTATTTGGGTTTTGGTATAAGGTGTAGATTACTAATTTAGTTTAGTTTTACTGTAGGGTTACTTAATTATACTACTTTACACATTTTGATAGATGCTTAATTTGTGTATAGTTGTGGTTTGCGTTGATTTAGGTTTCGTGTTATAGTAATTAGTTACGGTGGTGTTTTGTATTAGAAGGATTTGTAATGTTTGTTTGTAGGTTTTTAATTAGTATTTATATTTTACAAGAATTTGTGCTGCGTTTTCATGTTACTTGCATAGTTGTTGCTTTGTGTTTCGTTGTTTTAAATGTAATTGGAGTTACTGGTTTTGGATTACTTAGTAGTTTGCGTGGCTCACTTTATGCTTACATGGGTGTTATTGCTACTGAAGTTTGATGTGAATTTGTTGCTAGGTTTTATACGTTGGGTAGATGGCCTTTATGCTGCATTTGCTAACATTAATTTACCATGATAGGTAGTTGTTAAGTTTCTGCGTTGTTTTTGGTATTATGTTTTTGTGGTTCTTATGTTTGTAGGTTTTTGCAAAGTACGCCTGTTTTTGCAATTGTATTATATGTGCTATATCTTTTAGCTCGAGGTAGGGATGGTTATGTATTTGTAGGTGCCGGTAATGTTTAGGTGATTGCGTAGTTGTTGCTGACGGGGTATGGTGGCGTATACTTTTGACTTCGTTTTCCGGCGTGTTTGTACGTTATACTTGTTAATTTCGTCAGACTTTACTCAAGAGTGGGTTGTTAGAGCCTGTTGTGCCGCTGATTTGTAGTTACTCTATGGGTTTATTTACTTGCAGTATTTAAAGGTGGGTTTTGTATGGTGCCTTGTGGTTTTAGTTTCGAATTGGTGTTTGGGAGTGTGTTTATTACTTATAATAGGTTGTTGTTTGTTTGTTACTTTTAATGTAGGCGTGCACACATAGGCATGTGTAGGTTGGGTTTGGTCGCTGCTTTTGTGGTGTTTCATATGTTGTCGCAGGTTCAGAGCATATGTTGGGGTTTTGTTTTGTTTGTGTTTGTGATATACGTTGTGGGTATGCTGTTACTGGTTATATGGGTAGTGTAGATGCATAGTTGTTTTGACGTTAAGGTTACGTTTTGGTAGTGTTTTACTTTTGTTGTAGAGTGCGTTGTCCGGGTGGTTTGTGCATGGTTACTATGTGTTTTGTTTTTGTATTAGATTTTATTGTTACAAATAATGTTGTTTTGGTTGCATGCTTATATTTAGTTTTATAGTGTAGGGCGGGTTTGTTTAGATTTACAAATTTATATTGTTTACCGTATTTTGTTTTAGTTCTTGCGATGCTTGGTGGGATGCCTTTAAATTGTAATTGCTGTTGCAGGTTGCAAGTTTTCTTAGTGGAGTTGCGTACGTCTGTTTGTGTTTCCTGGTTAGTTAGAGTTGGACTTGGTATAATGATTGTTTTGGATTTTGGCTATTTGATGTTGGGGAGGTTGTGTTTTTGTTTTGTTGTAATATAGTTTACACTTTTGCGGAGGTTCTTGTAGGAATCTTTGTGGTTGCTGACTTTAAACTTCGGGGTTTGTTGTGGGTACCCATTTATTGATTGTTAGTTTGTGGTTTCTACATTTAGGTGTGATGGTTATTGTGTTGGGTATTGTTGCTGTGGGTATTGTGTGTTTGTAAGGGTTGTAGTTGTCTTCTTGATCGTTTGGTGATGGGTGCTACATTGTAGAACGTCTGGATTTTAGCTTGTTTTTAGTTGCGGTAGATTTGCGGGTGCTTCCTGGGTTTAGGTTTTATGTTTTGGGTTCCAATTGGTACCCTTTCGGTTTGCGTGTCTTTCCGAGTTCGATTTGGGTCTCGCTGCTTTCCGAGCGGCGTGTGATATTGGTAGGTTGTAGGTGTTTACCTGCAGGTTTTTCGTACTGTAGAGGGTTGATATAATATAAGGTAGTTGGTTTTTATATGTAAATATGTAGATTTTACTGAGTTTTTAAGTTTTAGTCGTTACTGAGGCTTGTAGTTTGGGGCATTTGGTTGTATACTAGAGGTTTGAGTTTGCGTTGTGGATGTGTAGTGTATTTTGGTTGTGACTGTAATTGCTCCTAGTCTTTACTCCTTTGATGGTAAGCTGGGTATTCGCGCTGGGTATAACTGGTTTGTAGAGGTGCTTTTCGGAGTATTTTGTTAGTGCATTTTGTTTGGTTGGTTTAGGCGGGGTTGGGTAGTTATAGTGGTCGTATGCGTTTTGTTTTTTGGGCAGGTTTTGTTCCCCTATTGAGGCGGTGTGGGCTAGTTATGTTAGACTTGGTGGCTGCTATGTATAGGCTATCCTATTTACCTACGTTTGTGCTACACTGCTTTGTAGTATAGCTTTGTCAGAGTGTGTAAGTTATATGTTTTGATACGTTAATTTTATGGCTTTGAGTGAGTTTGGATTGACGGATTTTGGGTTCTTACTTTTTAGTTAAGGTGTTGGAATGTTGTGTGTTAAGCGGTGCACAAGGCGTGTACTTGTGGTACAATGCGTTGGGAGTTAAGTTGTTATGTGCCAGGGTTTGTGGTATTAGTGTTAGATTTGTTTTTCTTTCGATGTTAAGTTAGTGTATTTTGAAGTATTGTCTGATAGATTCGGATTACTGCATATTTGTATAGGTGGTCTACTTTAGGTGCATTTGGTTTGCAATGGTAGTGGTTTCGGAATTACGAGATAGAATTAAATTGAGTGCTGTTGTTATGAGTTTTGTAGGTTTGGTGTTAGTATTTTGTAGTTATGTATTAGTTGTGATGTACCATGCGGGGTTACTAGATTTCGTTTACGTTTGCTGTATATGTTTACTGGCGGGTTGTTTACTAGATATTGGTTAGTTGCATTGTATAATTTATTGCGGTGGGTAGGGTTTTAGTATGTTATACACGTTTTAGATTTGCGTTGTGTGTTTGTCTTAAGCTAAAGTTTTCGATGTGTTTGGGTTTGTGCCAGCTGGATTGTTCTGGTTTAGTGTGTTTAGGCTGGTAGTCGGGCAAGTTTGTTGTATTTTGGGGGTTGACGTTTAGCATTGCGTTCTTTTGTATTTAGAGTTTTAGTGTCTCCTATACTGGTGGTGAGGTTTGTTATCCGTAAGCTGGTTACGTATGTGAGTTTTATTTAGGTGTTTTAAGTTATGGTTTTGTTTGCTGAGCTTGGGGTCTTTGGGTTTTCTTTGGTTTTGCTATAAATGGTTTTGTATTGGACAAGTTACGTTTTATAGTTTCGTTTGATTGTGTATTTGTATGTATAATTAGTCATATTTGCAGATTTTATGTAGGGGCTTATGTGGGTAGTGTAGTTTTGTATGGGTGGTTGACTTTGTAGTTTACGCGCATCGTATGTTATATTTAAGGTTAAGGCTTTTGTTTACTTGCTGGATTTTGTTATTTGCTTATAACGTAGTACGTTGGTTAGGCGCTTTAATGATTTGTAGTGAGGAACTTGCTTATTGCGGGCTGACGTTAACTTTGTAGGTTGTTTGACTTTGTATAGGTTGTGTGTAATCTTATTATTTTACAGTTTATTTGGGTTTTACAGGAGGTGTGCTCGTTTGGCTTAGCGCTGAGTGGGTGTGTTTATATTTGGGTTTGCTTTGTGAGTTGTTTATTGTTACTGTGTGGATTTGGCTTGTAGGTTTAGTTTTTGGGGTTGTACTTGTTATGTAGTATATCAGATATTTGATTTGTATGTTGGAGTTTGCATGTGTCTCTTTTGTACGAGTGTTGTTATGTTATAGATTGTGTTTTGTGTTAGAATGAATGGCATGTCTGTAGTTTAGTATGTTTCTATGTTGTATGCTAGGCTTGGTTTGTTTGGTGCATTTTTAGAACTCGTGATGCTTGGTACTTTTGGTATTAGATTTTGTTTATAGTTTGCTTTTATTTTAGGTATTTTGCGTGTGTAGCCTATTTGGTTTGCTCCAATGGCGTGTTTTGCGGTTAGTGTTTGGAGGTTATTACATACATGGATTTGTTATCAGGTTTGGGCATTGGTTTTGTTTGGGTTTTACGTTTGTTTTTGGTTTGTTTTAATGTTATATCAGGTGCATTGTTGGGTATTTGGATTTTGCTGTATAGGTGTATTAGTTTGGTTTGCCTGTTATATTAGTTTTTGGCGATAGTGAATGTTGATGTTGCTCATTATTTAGTGTCTTTTATACGTGTGTAGAGTGTGTAGGTAATACTTGTTAATTAGGGTTTATTACGTGTGCTTTGTAGAATCTGTAGTTGCTTGTTTTTGCATAGCTTTTAGTTTGGTTGTATTGTATTTTGGTGGAGACGTTTACTTTTGTGGGTTTGAATAGGTTTGGATTTTACTTTGATTTAGCAATCTTATAGTCATATATGCTATTTTGGTGTTATGTTTTAAGGTTGTTTTTGGAGGGTTAGATTGTTTACTTTTGTGGGTTTGTGTGGAATTTGGTTCTTTATAGCGTTTACATCTTTGGGTAGAAGCTTTTGCTTACGCTTGTTTGTCGGGATTTATTGACTAACCTTGCGATTTGTTTTAGAAGTTAAGGGTGCTTACTGCCTAATTTGTTTATATCAATGCCAGTTGTATTCGTATTGTGATATAAAGGTAGGGTTGTATTTATATTTATGTTCTTTTCGGTATAGGTTTTGTTTTAAGTTTATTATATGAGTTGTAATATTGAACCATGTACCTGTGTGCATCCAAGTTATTACTTTAATTTTGTGTATATGTATGTGTTAATGTTGTGCTTATGGTTTACATTTTGTGAGGTTGTATGTGCATTGGTTTACGTATTTGTAACCTTGGCTTACGTTCCAGTTGAGTGTTTTTTTTGTGTGTTTTAGTTATTTGTGAATGTTTGTGGATTGCACGGATTTATTTGTGTGTTGTGGTATTTGCTGTAATACTTGATTTGTGGTAGGGTTGGTAGTTTATTTTTTCGATTGGTTAGCATGTTCCACGCTTTAGGTTTTTGTTGCAGTTGTGTGGTTTTTGTTGTTATTTTGCGGTGCAGTTGGTGCAGTTGGGGTTTCGGTTTGCATTTGTAGGAGTGTCCGGTTATGAACGGTGGCGAACACGGTGGGTTTTTGTTGTATTATGAGTTTTGTTTAATTCGTTATAGCGATTTGCAGAGGGGTGTTTTGTGTTTTGTAGATAGTTTAAGAGTGTTGTGTTTTACGCAGGGTTTGGAGTTGTTTAGCTTGCACGCGTTGTAATTGTTTTTTTAGTTAGGTTTATTGTTGTTTGCTATGACTAGTTGGGTTTATGATTGTATTGTTTTAAGTTGTTGCTATAGGTTTCATTTTGCAAGGTTTTGATTTTGGGTTTGATGCATCTTATTTTACAGTTACTCTTTTTGGGATTTTGTTTGTAGGGGTTATATTAGGTGTGTGTTTGTTGCTTTGATTTTTGTTGTAGTAGTCACGGACTTGTATGTTGTGGGGGTTTGTCTGTTTTCGTGCGTCTTAATTTCTTCTGGTCGCGTTCCACCGGGTTTGTCTGCCCCCTCTATATCTGATGTTTTCGTGGTTTACTTATAGTCGGAGGTGACTGATTTTCTGGTCTGAACTGCAGGAAATTGGTGTGGTGTAGGGTTGATATAATATAGGTAATTTATGGTATTTTCGGTAATTTAAAGGTTTTTAGAGTTTTATGCATAAATTGTGGGTTTTAGATGGTTTTAAGGTTAAACTTGGGTATACCGGATGGTATTGCGTGTTTTGATGGCGTTTCCCCGCTGAACTGCAGGTTTAGGTGGTTGTACAGGGTTGATATAATATAGTAAATATGGGTTTACTGTATTTGCACCAGTTTTGAGGTATTTTCAGTTATAGGTTACTTCTTTTGTGTATTTTGGTGTTTTCTGATTTCGTAGTGGGGTTTACAGTTACTTTTCTGGAGTTGTCATATTTTCAGGATTTCGAGTTATTTTGGATTAGTGGTTTGTGGTTTGTGGTGTGGTTTTATATGTGTGTTTGTTGTGACTTAAAGTATATTAACTTGTTATTTGCAGGGAATGTGGGCGGCAAGGTTTGGTAGGTTTATATTACACATCGGTAATACCACGATCGTATAGGGTTTGTGTATTGTGTAGATTAAGGTACCTTTATATGCTGTTTGATACTTATAACGGAGGGTTTGGGATACCGCGGGAATTTTGCTTACTTGTGTTGTGTGAGTTACGTGTTAGTGTGTGTGGATATTCCTGTATGTATTCTGTAGGTTGCAGTTAAGCTGAGTGTAGGAATTTACGAGGTTTACGCAAGTTTTGGTGTGATATATTTTGATATTTTGTTAATTGGTTTAGTAATTATAGTTAAGTTTTACTTTTTGTTTTGTAGGATTTGAGGGATTTCAGTATTAGTGGTGTGACTTGTGTTTTATAACAATAGGTTTATGTTTGTGTGAGTTTCTTAGGATTGGTTAAGCTGTTTAATGGTTTGTTGCAGGCATAGTGTTTGTATTTTCACTTAAAGTTTGTTATAATGTAATATTTCTACTTTGAATTATAGCCGTTGTAGATATTACTTTGGACTTAGTTGTATAATTTATAGTGTTATAGTTCTTGTGTTTTATAGTTAGGTTGGTAAATTTGATGTTGAATGATGGGTACTGTTTAGGGTTTAAGTTTACAATTCTATACTTAGTGGATTGTTTGTGTACATTTTGATTTGATTACTTTGAGATTTGTGTGTTGGTGATGGGTTTGCATTTTGATTTAAAGGTTTATAGTTGTAGCCAAGTGTATTTGTGGTTTTATGGGTTTGCATACGTGGGTTTTGTTGTAGGTGTATGGGTTTAGTTTGTTGCATGTTAAGTTGTTTTTATTTCTTTCGTGAGTTACCGGGAGTTTCCGTAGCTTGGGTTTATTGGTTTTGGTTTTTAAATACTTGTTTTATTGTTGGCTGTAGATGTGTTTTTTACTTCAATTTGTATATGTTGCAGGGTGTTTTGTTGCTTTAGAGGTATTGTTTATTTCGTTTGTGTTTCTTTGACTTTTGGTGGGTGGGTTGCATAAGCTTGGGGTCTTGGTCTTGGTCGTATTAGTTTTGTTTTCGGAGTTTAAACAAGGATTTTGTTTGCTATATGTCTGGTGATAATTGTTGTTTGCATGTGGTGTATCTGCGTTGTATAAAGGTTTATATGTTATAGTTCGTAATATTGCTACTTTTAGATATGATTTTGCTATTACTTACTTTGGTATGTGTTATTTATGTGGTACGGATTTCGAGGTAGATACATAGTCTTGCTTGTAGCTTGATGCTTGAATGGGTTATTTGACAGGTTTGGGTGTACTCTATAGGTTGTTGATGTTGTCATGTTTTGTTTATATGCAGGTTGTTTAGTTTGTTTTGGTTTATATGTTTTGTAGGGTTGTTTGTATGTTTGTTGCTTTATTCTGCGTTTTGTTATAGGATAGTTAGAGTTTACGTTTTGAGTTCACTGGAATTCTTTCGTTTATATGTTTTTGTTGGGTTTTGTTAGTTTGGGTGCAGTACACAACTTTAACATAGTGGTTATAGTTTAGCTGTTTGGGGTAGGATTTCGTTGGGAGTGGTTGCATTTTGTGTTGGGTTTATTTTGTGGATATTGTCTTCACTTTCGCTTATGTCGCTCAGTGAGTGTACTGTTGTTGCTTGTTTAGGTGTATGGTTATGGATGTTTCGGGGTTGATAAGTTTAGTAGGTTGGCAAAATGTTTAGGAATTGGTTAGTCCCACGTATTGTCAAGTTGCTTGTTTAGTTAGATTTTAATTTTGATAGACTTGGTTTAGAATTTAGTACTTGTGTTGTAGATTGTTATACTTATGTACACTAGGGTTGGGAGGTCAGTCTGTATGTTTTGTTTGTTTGTTTTGAATTAGTTTGAGGTTTTCTTTCTGTTTGATTGGTGCTAGAGTTTATGGATGTAGAGGTCGTACGAATTATAATTTGTAGGTCGCATATGGAGTCGTTGTCTTGACTACTGTACTTTGGTGTTTTCGATTTACGGTTACGAGTTTCGTACGCGAACAGTGTTGTTTATTTATGCATTGGAGGTTGAGTTGTATGTTTAGGTTTGTATTTTGCAATTAAGGGAGTTGGCTGCGGTTTTTAAATAGTTCGTGGTTTATTGTGTAGTTAATACTTTAGGTTTGCTGTATAAGTGATTGATATTTCATGTACATAACTGTAAGGGGATTGAGGTATATTATATAGCGTCGTACTTGGGGGTTTGCTTTGCTTATTTGGTTATATGGGTTGTTTTAATTGTTATATTATAGTAAGTTTTTTGTTAGGTGTTACAATATAAGTTCTTGCTTTATTTGCTGGGAGGCGGGCTGCGTTTTTTGGTTCCTGATACTTGTTTTGGCTTTTAATAGGTTTCTAGGACTTCAGGTTTGCTTTGTAGGTATATAAGTCGCGGTTTATATTTATTTGAGGTGATGCATGGATTTGCTTGTGGTGTTTTGTGGATGCAGTGCCTGTGGGACATGGGCGTGTATTGTTTGGTTTTGCAGTTTGTTTCCAGTTAGTTTCGTGGTTGGTTTGCTAAGTATAGGATGTTTTGGGGGTTTTTATTTAGCTGTATGGATTTGTGTTGCTGCTTGTTTTGTAGGTTGTTGTTTTACGAGGGTGTGTTTGTTGTATTGTTTTGGTTTTGATAGGCACGGTGTATTTTGTCGGTTTTATTAGTATTTATTATGATGGGCAAGGAGGTTGCTTGTGGGTGTTTGTAGAGAGTCTGATTTCCTAGTTTGCGTGGTTTAGGGGTATAGTTGTGTCTTTGTATCGAGTGTTTTTGTAGGGTTTTGTACCGGTAGCCGCGGTATTTTGTTTGATGGTTTGTTATTTTATGGTATGCTTGTAGGTTTGGGTGTGCTGTATTTAGGTTTTAATTAAATGTTAGATGTAAATTGGAGCTACCTTTATAGATTTTAATTGGTCGTGGGCTTATGATTTTGTAGGTGAATATTACGTGAGTATGCTTGTTCTGTTTTACTTTGTTGTGGTCGTTTTGTTTTATTTTGGTTTAGTAGTTATTTCGGGTAGTGGTTGTTTACGTATACGTCTTGGTGTTTGTAGGTTTGCGTTGTAGGTTTGTGGTGTTGTGCGTTTTGCTTGTGACGTTTACTGTGCTTAGGATGTAGCAGGTTTTCTTTTATCTTTTAACATACGTAAGGCTGTTGTGCTGTGGGTCATTTTGGGTTGTTGGTGCTAGTTGTTTGTTTTATAGGATAGTTATACTTTCTATTTTAGGATTGGTATAATGTGGTAGAGTGTTGATGTTTCTTTTTTCAGGGCTGGTATTTACTTGGGCATGGGTTTACTGTTACGTGTTGGTTTAGGTAGTTTTGATGGCTGCCTTGCTATAGGTGTAAGATTTGGGTAGGTAGGGGTGGTAACTGCGTGATTGTAGGTGTGTTAAGGGTTGATATAATATAAGAGGTTTTGGGTGTAGGGTCATATTGTACTTATGTTGGTGATTTGGAGTAGGATATTTTGGGGTTTTTATGTTATTTTAGAGGTGTATTTTTAGGATTGTTACCTTGTGTGATGTGGTGTATAACACTGGTAAAGTTCTAGTATAGATTTTCGTCTAGGATTTGTAAGTTGTAGGCTTAATGGGTTTTTACGGTTCTGAATTTGGAGGGTGTGGAACTGGTTTGTTTCGGGGTGGTTGGATTGATAGTATGTTTTTATAAGTTAATTTTATATTGTTGTTATTTTATATATAACATGACCTGTTAAGGTGGTATTTTATTATTTTTAGTTTACGTGTGATTTGGTGGATTGCAGGGTAGCGTATGAGGTTTCTTTGTTTTGTTTTAAATTAGTGTGGACGTAAATGTTTAGTAGTTTGGGGTTTATTGTGTATACTAGTTTTGTTGTATGCCATAGGTTTTCGACTTGGGATCTTATGTTGATATGAGAGTTTGTTGTGATAGTATTTGTAAGTTCACCTTTTGTTATGTGGTTGTTGTATACTGCGTAGAGGGTTCACTGATTGGCTTGATTACTACAATAATATTTAGCTTTCCGCTTGCCGGAATTGGGATTTGGGCATGCTTTATTGCTGCTGAAAATCCTTATATGGGTAGTTGTTTTGTTTTCATATAATAAGGTTTGTGTGCAGTTGCTTTCTTTTGGATGTGCATAGGAGGTTGGGGTTTGTGTTGGTGTTGGTATTACATTTTGAAATTGGTTTTCAGCTTACTTTAGCGGTGTTGTGGAGTGTGTTAGGGTTGCGAATTTGTTTTGTGTCTTAGGAGTTGTGTTGTTTAATTGTTTTCGAATGTGTTTTGTGGATTCGCATACTTGGCAGGTTTGTTAGGGTTACTTTGGTTATAGTTAAAGTTCTTGATTACTGTCTAGTTTTACTTAAGGTTTGTGCTTTGTACGTGCGTTTTCGTTTTATAGTTCTTTATAGATCTAGTTTATGTGATTGCTTGTTTTGTGGTTTGTAGGTGTACGCGTTGCACGTGGGGTTGAGGCGTATAGTTTGTCATTATGGTTTATAGGTTTTGTACCTACCTTTCCTGGTGTAGGTTCGGGTGTGAGGCTTTGTATTTGCAGATCGGTTTGTTTCCTTTGGGAGTACTGTCCGCTTACGCTTGATAGCTTAGATGTAAGGTGGTTGTGGATTTTTATTATTTATTTTTATTGCTTTTATGGCAAGGTTGCGTATTATTTGAGGTTGTGTTGGGTTTGTTTTAATACGTGTTTATGTATAGCGAGTTAGTTGGTACGTTTGTTGTGTTTGCGTAATTTGTTGGTGTTGTTTGATATGACTTTTTACGTTTACGAGGAGTTTGTATTTTATTGTTTAATGTTTATTTTGTGTAGTTATTATTTATGGATATATTATCGATTTGCGAGTTCCTGCTACGTGTTTGGTTTGCTAGTGAGGTGGGTTTTCGCGGTTGGGTGTTGGCGGATTTGTTGCATTTTTTTACGACTTAATTTTGCTTAAGTTTACTGTTGGTGTTAATTGTGTCGTATGCTGATTTTAGTTTAACTTAATGTTTGAGGATTTAGCGCTACAGTGGATTGTATATTGGTTGCACTAGTTAAGTTTGCTGTAAAGTTTTCGCTGTGTAGGTTTATATTGTAGGTTTGAATTACTACTCGGGTTTGTTATGTTACAAGGTTAGTGTATTTCAGTAACCTAAGTCTTTGCGTGTAGGCTGGGTTAAGAGTTTGATTTATTTACACTTGCAATGCTTTGCGTTATGATACTTGTAAGTTGGGGTTTTACAGTTGTGTTATTTCAATGTGGGGTTGTTAGAAGGTTGTAGCCTAGCATTCGAAGTTGTTTGTATTTTAGGTTGTGTTTGGGTTTGTTGTTTTTGTTTTGTTAGCTTTGTGGGGGTTATTTGGGTTTGTTTGTATTAAGGTATTTTGAAGGTGTTCTGTTTATTTGCATAATACTGGGGGTTAATTGGTACGTTATGTTGGTGGGTTTGTTACACTTGTATGCTTGCTGTTGGTGATTTACGAGTGTTTATATTTGGTGTTATAGCAGGTTTGTTTCGTGGGATTTGGTGGTTTTTGCTTTGCATATTTGGGTTTTAGAGTTGGCTGTATTTATGTATTTTGGGTTTTCGGGGAGATGTAGGTTTGATTAAACTTTGTTTTGGTTAATGGTTTTGATTGTGGCGGATTTGGTTGGTTTTAATTGTGAGTTGTGGGTTTGGGTTAAGGTTTGTGGTAGAGGTTTGTTTGTGTTAGGGCATGCTTGCTAGATACTAATTTTACGATTTGGATATTGTGCAGTTGTTTGGTTTTGCGTTGATTTTTGCTTGGGTTATATGTTAGTGCTTGCAGATTTTACTTTGTAGGTGTTTAGTGTTAGTTACGTAAGGTGTTTGGGTTTATGGGTTTTGTTACTGCATTTATTTTTATTGTATTTTGGTTATTTCTTTAATTTTGTTGGCGATAGGATAGTGTTTGTACGATTCTTCCGGAAGCTTGGTTTTTATTTTAATTTAGATTGCTTATTTACGGTTTATTTTGTTGCTGTGGTTTGACTGCCACTTTCTAATTTGTTGACGTGAGATATTGTGTTTGGGTTGAAGGTTTATTTATTTGTAGTTTTGAGGTGTTTATTTTAGAATATGTAGATTGTTACATTTACGATTAACTTTTCATTTTGTTTTTGGTTGGTTACCTTAGGTTTTGCTGTGTGAGGTGGTTTGTTTACTGAATATGTTGCATTTCCGGTATTAAATTTGTATACAGGATGTTGGTAGATTGAGGGTTTGTTGTTTTGCTGGTTTTGATAGTTTAGATTTAGTTATTTGACATAGCGATGCTTTATATGTTGAATTGTTGATTGCGGTGCATTTCGAGATTTTACGCTTTGTAGGTAGGTTTTTGCTAGTATTTAGAGCTGTTTTACGTAACTCTGGTGGAGGTTTGCGGATTGTTTATTATAGTTTCAGCGTTAGTTGTTTTTGGGAGTGAGGTACTTGTAGGTTGGGTTTCTTGTTTATTCGTAGAGTTTGCGGATGTTTTGTTTTGTACGACGTGTATTTTAGGATTCATACAGACTATTATGTATACATGTTAGCATGGAGCCTTTGTTGGTTTCGTTCGGGGCCCTTTTGGGTTCATTTTCCTTTTTGTAATATTATAAGAATCTTGAATAAAATTATTACATTGGCATTGATGTGAATTTAATAGTGTTGTAATGGTTGGTTTTGGGGTTGTTTGGGATTTTGATTGTTTTGATTTCTTAGATTGTAAGAGTTGTGTTGTACAGTTAATGTTTGGTTTTGGTATTTTATTTATGTAATGCTACTTGTTATTTCGGGTTGGATACTAAATATTTTCTTTAATTTGTTTGTGAATACTGTTTCCTTTTTGTTGGTTTTAATGTGTATTTATTTGTTAGTTGTTTAGTTTGGGATAGTCCGTACGTTTTCCTTTTGGGTTGTTGGAGTACGTGTGTTTTTACCTGCGGGCCCTAGAGTGTAGTGTGGGAGGTTGGTTTTTGACTAGATTATGGGCAGGGCTACAGGTAAATTGTGGTGTTAAGAGTTGATATAATATACTGTCAGGGGAGGGAGTTGTTTGTTTTTGGTACTTGTAAGAGTAACGTGTGTTTTTACATGCGGGCTTAGGATGTAGTGTGGGAGGTTGGTTTTTGACTGGATTATGGGCAGAACTGCAGGTAAATTGTTGTGTTAAGGGTTGATATAATATACTGTCAGTGGAGGAATTTGCTTGTTTTTGGTACTTGTAAGCGTAACGTGTGTTTTTACCTGTGGGGACTTAGAGTGTAGTGTGGGAGGTTGGTTTTTGACTAGATTATGGGCAGAACTGCAGGTAAATTGTGGTGTTAAGGGTTGATATAATATACTGTCAGGGGAGGGATTTGTTTGTTTTTGGTACTTGTACACGTATGGTTTTTAGATGGTTTGCTGGGACATTGTCGGATTTAGCCGATTTTTTGACTTTGTGGTTTTGCTTTTAGGATTGGCAGGGTTGTTTGCTATTTACGCTTAGTTGTCTTGTTTCGTGAAGTCGGCGACGTTTGGGTTTGGAGATTGTAGGAATTAGATTGTTTAATTATGTTTAAGAACCTGTGAAGTTACATTTGAGGTAGGTGTTGTTTTTGGCACTTAATTAACGTTTTTTGATGGTGTGTTTTAAGGGCTTTGATATGAAGGGACTGGTTGAACGTATATTTTGAGGTTTGGGGATGGGTTTGTGGGTGTTGTTAAATGGTTATAGTGTTTGAGGTTGCCTGGGGCTTTGTATTTATCTATTTCGTTGAGGTTTGCGTAACGCAATTTATTTCGGTGTTTTTAAGTGTGTTGTTTGGGTTTATAGTTGTTTTAGGTTGAGTTGTTGATAACTAATGCTTTGGCGTGTAGTTTGATACTTACGTGAGTGACTAGATTTTATG
>JASAOA010001312.1:0-14909 GCA_030849815.1 Vickermania spadyakhi | reverse complement strand
GGTTTCGATGTACGTGGGTTTTGTACACGTTATGTTTTCGTTTCTTTGTAACTTGTTATGGGTTCTGCTTTTCTTTTTTTTGGTTTGAGTTTGCTAGTTGTGGGTTGTTTCGCGTTGCTTTTATTCTAGCAGTTATTGTGTAACTGGTATTTTGTTGTTTGCTGTTGGGTTTGTTGTTTTTATTTTTAGAGATTTGTGGTGTATTCGGTTTGCTTGCAACGCTTAATTGGTTGTTTTGCGCCTTTATATGTGGTTTGTCTTTGGGGGTAGTTGGTTTGTTGTAAGTTTGGTTTTTTCTTTGGTTTTGTTATGTTTCTAGTTGGTTGCTTTGATTTTCTTGCTTTTTGGAGTTTTGCTTTGTACATTGCTTTCTGTTGTTGAGGGTTTGCTGTGATGCGTTTGCTAGTTAGGGGAGCTTTGAGTAGTGTCTGAGATTGTAGTTTTTATTGTAGTTTTTGTACTCCTTCTAGGATTTAAGGTCTGGAGTATGTGTCCAAACTACGTGTTTTCTGTGGTGTTAAGGGTTGATATAATATACAGGTTTTTGGGGGTTTTTGGATTTTGTGGGGTTTTGTTGAGTTTGGTTTTGTGGGTTATTTTGGAGTTTTGGGGGGATTTTTGATGGTATTTTGGGGATTTTTACTAGCTTGGGTGGTTTTTTTGGCGATTTTTGTTTGATTTTGTGTTTTCTAGGTTGCTGTAGTTGTTGGTTCTGTGTATTATTTACTAACTGCAGGAAGTCTGCGCTGTGTAGGGTTGATATAATATAGTAGGATTTGTGATAACTTGATGTTGCTGGGATTCATGGTGTGCGTAGGCGAATCGAGGGTTTGATCATACAGTAGACAGGATTTTGTTTGCGATTTGGAGACTTGATGGTTGCATGTTTTAAACGTTTGTGTATAGGTTAGGTTTGTTATGTATTAGTTGCTGGATGTTTTTGTTTGTGGTTTGTTAACTTTCGAATGTACAGATTTTGTGATAGTTTTCGTGTTGGAGTGGGGTTGTGGTTTTAATATATTGTTAACTTGTGCATAGTTTATGAGTTGGTGTTTGCCGTATGAGTTGTGTTTTGAAATGGATCGTTGCTTGACAAGCGGGTTTGGAATTTAAATTACGTCGATTTGTATGCAGGGTGTGTACCTCAATATTTGGCATTAGTTACGTTGGTGTTTGTTGATTTACATGGTTAAAGAGTAGGGTTTATGGTGGTTTACTATGTATGCAGTTTGTTTTGCTCTTTTTGAGCTAGGGTGCCCGCGCGGGTTTCGGTGTAAATAGGTGTGTATTATGTAACTGGGGTGGATTACTGGCCTCCAGCTGCCTTATTAGGATGGTAGTTTGTAAGTGTACTTAAATGTTTACGCGTACACTATGGATATTGTTGGTGGTGTGTGTTCAATGTGGACTGGTTTTTGAGAGGTTATGCAGATGCGCTATTGGTTTGTTACATAAGATGCATGTAGAGAGTTGGGTGGAGGCTTGATTAATCTGTTGTTTTCATTAAGTTTTAGGTTTGCACGATTGTCTACTTTGCGGTTCCGGAGGGTTATTGCGTGCTAAAGGATTTGTCGATTGCTGTATTATTTATATGTGGAGATTTCCGGTTTGTATTATTAGAATTTGTAGGGATGGGCTGTGGTTGCTTCTGTATTGTCCCTTTTAGGTTGTTAGACAGTTGCGTTCGGGTTAGGTGGGCACTTTTTATTTGTGTTGCGCTGGGATAGTTTCGGAGTTTGCTTAGTAATTTCTTTTTGTTAATTGTTTTACTTGGCATTTGTTTATTATATTTTGTACAGTAGTTTTTGTTACATACTTATAGATGTTAGTTATGGTAGTTTTGTTTTAGATGTGTGAGGATTGAGTTTTGCTTGCAACTTATGTAGATGTAAGATTTGTATTTGTACCTGTATGTGTTGTTGCAAGTTCCCCATTTTATACTCCGGTGTACCCCACTTGAATTGGGGACTTGCAGTTTGTAATTTCGGGTTTTGTAGATTATAGTTTCTGTTTCAGGTGTGGATTGTTACTGATGTTTACATGTGCTTTATATTGATTTCTGTGGGATTGGTTTTAGCAGCGTTTTTATCTTGAGGTTTTAGCTTTTATTGTATTTTTGCGACTAGACGTTAACTTGTTGCCATAGGAGATTGTTTGTGTCAGCTTTCCGTCAGGTGTAAGTTTTACGTTTCGTGATGTTGGTTGGGTAGTATTGTTTTAATGCTTATGTCTGGATTGTAGGGATAGTGGACGCGTATATGTTTGTTTTAAATTTATTTTAATGGTGTTTGCATTGGGATTTGGGGCCCTAAACTTTAGGTATTATAGATTACTATGCAACACTTACTTTATTTGTGTTTGCAGAAATGTGTTGGGGTCAGGTTGTTTGTTGATTGTCATTTATAATTGTATTTTAACCTATTCGTCTACTTATGGTTTGGATGTTAGAGCTACTATGATTGGTTTTTGCAGTAGTTGTTTGTTTTAGGATTTGCTTCGGGTTGGATTTACAGGATAATTGGGTTTGTTAGGTTTTTGTGCTACGCTTTGGGTTATCTTGATATTACAGTTTTCCTTTAGGGTTAGTCTGTTGGTTGCGGGTAGAGTTGGGGTTATATGTAGCGGCCGGCTTGCTTTGTTGGTTTGGGCATGTTGGGTTTGTGCCCTCGTAGGTTTTGTTGTCCTTCGTTTTTCCTTTGGATTGTGTAGTTTTAGTTTTGTTATATTTGTAGCCACTTTATTTATTATTTTGTAGTTACATAACTTTGTTCAAGTTGTTTGAGTTTTACAGTTGCTCTTGCTTGGTTTGTCGATGGTGTTTATGTAGTTACTGGTTTTGTGCACGCGGAAAGTGTTTTTGAGGAGTTGGTTTCGAGTTTACTGTTATGCTAAGGTATCATGTAATTCAGGGTTTTCCTGCTTTGGATTTATTGTTTGAGTTGCAGATGTTTTTGCTTAGATTTAGGTGTTTGTGTATGGTGTTGTAGCAGTGATAGAGGAGTGGGTTTAGCGTACTAATTTACGTGTTTGCACAGGTTAATTTATTGTTGTGGAGTTGGCTATGATGTGTATGCGCTGATGATTTGGGTATTGGTACTTTAAGTTTACTTGTTGGATTACTTGTTGGGGTTTGTGTTTCGTGTGGGGTTGGGTGTTTATGGTACGTTTGTAGTTTACTAAATGATTTAGATTGTTTCATTTATTGTTTGTGGACATAGCTATTATATTTTACTGAATATGTGTATTTGACGTTATAATGTTCGTTAATTATTCTTGTTTTGTTGTGAAGTTGTTTACGATGCTGTGGATATAATTATTGTAATAGTTTTGCATTCATATTTGCCCGTAATATTACTAACTTGTGTGGATTTATGTTTTAAAGTGCTTGTATTCGCAGGGTTTGTTTTATGGTTATGTTCCTCGGAGATTTGTTTTGTACTGATAGTTGATTTTAGTTGTAAATTGTTAGGATGGGCGCTGAATTTACTACGCATACCAAGTTTGGGGCAGAGTTTTGCAGTTTTGGTGATGCGTATACGCGCGTATGAATAAAGCGTTATTCTTTGGTTGATTTTGAAATTGTTGCTATGGAGTGAACATGATGTGCCTAGATTTCTTGTACTTCTTATATGTCGGTGTGCTTATATAGATGAGATGTTGGTTTGTATATAGGTGTTAAGCTCGTTGTTTTGTTGTATTATGCGCCTGATTATGGTGCGTATGTTTGGTTATACCTGTGTGCTGATTTGAAGTTGGGTTTCCTTTTATTATAGTGTTGATTGTTGCTTTTGGGATTAAGTGCTTAATTACGATTAGTTTTGCTTAGGTGGTTATGTTTGACTTATGTTAATGGTATTTGCATAATGGTTGTAAGATTTGCACGGGCATGAGATTTGCTTGCTTTCTACAACCTCATATCCATTTGTATAAGATGTGCTCAGTTGGCGTTACTTTGATTTTGTAGGTTGTAGTTTGTATTTGTAAGGCTTTATGTTTAGGTAAGCTTGGAATTGTATGTTTATCTTTAAGTCACTTCATTAAATGTTTGGTACCTTGTTGTTTTGTTTTATCGCATATAGGTTTAGTGTGTAGGTTTGGATTGTAGCGATTGTAGTTTTGCATTTGCTTACTAGTATCCCGACATTCAAGTTTTTGGTGCTTAGTTAGTAAATGATTTGACCTTTACACTACTGGAGGTTTTAGGATTAGTTGGTTTGCATTTATGTTTCCCCTGTTATTTTGTAGGTGATGATTGTTGGTTTCTGCTACACGGGCAGGAATTGTTAATTTGCTTATTTTGGGAGGCTTTGCTGGGATATTACAGGAAACTGCTTGTTTAGCGCGTGGTGGAGGGTTGATATAATTTAAGCTTTTGCTTTAAAGGGGTGCATAGGTTTAGTAGTTGTGGGGTTGAGAAGGCTTTTGATATCTTCGTGATATATATACTTTCTTATTTGGTGGGGGTTGGTTACGTCATGCTTTTTGGGGTATTTGTGTTTGTTAATTTAGGATTTATACACTTTACTTATTGGTTAGTATTTAGTTTGTAGTGACGTTTGGAGTTGTTGATGAGCTTGACTTGTGAGATTTGGAGTGCTTACGTTTTAGTTGTTGTGTTTTGTAGCGGGGTGTGAGTTGATTTTATGATTTGTTGTAGTGGTACTGGAGTTGTTTGGGTCTACTAGTAAGTTTGCGATGTTAGTCTTCTGTAGCTTTGCAAGTGTGTGTTACTGCAGTTAAGTTTTGGGTCGAGTAGTTTGTTGTTTTTGTTATGGGAAGTTGTTACATTGTATGTGATTATGTTGTGTATTGCTTGTTGCGGTAAGTTAGTTGGTTGGATTATGTATGTAGTTGTTGTAGGTTGTTATTTGGGGTGGTATTTTTCTGCTTCAAAGGTTTACGATATTTTTGTTTTGCTATTTTATGTTTTGGGATTACTGTTTGAGATTTGTGTGGTAGATATTGGTTTCGGGGTAGTTTCGGTGATAACTCAGTTACACGAGCATTGGGGTTATGTGTGATAGACTTGTTTCGCTGAGTTTTGGGTTTACTGCCGGCTGTGTTCTATTTGATCGTACATTTGTTTCCGGTTTGCGCATATGAATTGTTTCAATGGCGCTATAGATTACCTTTAGTTTTTTATTTCCTTGTAGATTATGTTGTGAGGGTGTTGTGCACGGATGTTGGTTTGGTTGGTTTGGTCTTAGTAGGGGTTTATTCTCCTACATTTGTTTTGGGTTTTTATATATTTATGTAGCCTGTCTTAATTGTTTTGTTGCAGATCATCTTCTGGATTGAATTTGCTTACCTACGTATACGTTAGTTTTGTTGGTTTTAGCTATTTTATGTTTGTGTGGGGGAGTTGAGTTGTTTGTGATTTCGGTTCGAGCTAGGCTCTTTATTTGTGTTTTACTTTGTAGGTTTAGATATGAACTGACTTTACTATTGTGAGTAGGTTGGCGTTTTGATTGTTTGTTTTAGGAGTTTCTTAGGGTTTGTATTAAGATTGTGGATTTGCTTTGTAGGGCAAAGTATATAATGTAGTTGTTTGTTGTAATAGGTGTGCGCTTCATAGAGCTGCTAGTTGTGTTGGCTTTTATAGGTGCATAGATTTACTGTTTTATAGAGGTTGTTTTGTTGTGGTTACTATGTGTTTTATACGAGGAGCTTTGCATATGTTCCGGAGGTTTGTGTGAATTGTTGTGTTTGTACTTGTAGAATTGCGTGTTGTTTTCCCAGAGTTTCGTAGTATTTGATCGTTTAGTGCAGACTTTGCTATAGTATTCGTATTTGGGTTTTCGCTTGAGGTTTTATAAGTTGGTAGAGTGCATTAGTATGTGCACAGACTTGTGTTTAGAGTCTTGTAGTTGGTTTGCTTGATTGTCTACTTGTATTTTGAGATTTTACATTGTGTTTTGTGTGGTAGTGTTTTGTTTTTGTTTTGGATGTGTTTGCCGTATTCGTATACTGTTACTTTTCGTACATTGTATTTTTATTATTTGTTTGTTTTTGAGAACGCGTGTATTGGTTTATTAGCGGTTGGGTAAGTTAGGTTTGATATGATAGTATTTGTATATTGTAATAGTTTGTGTGATGGATTAGCCCGTTCATTATTACTTAAAGTTGGTATTTTGTGGTATAGTTTAGTGTTACGATTTAGTATGTTTTGTGGAGTTTGTATATTTGTGCGTTTTGCTAGTGTTGGAGTGCTGTTTCAGGTGTTTTGTTTGTTGGATTGTTATGCCATGGTTTAGGATGTACTGCTTGGTAGATGGTTGTTTTACTGGTAACTATGCAGAGGGATATCTTCTGTAAGTCTTGTTTTGCTTGCCGTTTACGGAGGTTTGTATATGTGTAGGGTTGGACCGTTACATTGTTGGTTAATAGGTTTGTGGTTTGCATTTTGTGTTTAGAGTTTAGTTTGTAGGTTCAGTTACGTTTGGGGTTTGCGATTACTTAGTTGTTTGGATTCATAGGTCAGTTGTTAGGGATGGTCATAGTTAGAGGCTTGTATGTAGGTTTTTATAACGCATAACTTATATAATTGTAATAATGATTTTTTACATATTTTGTTGTTAGAATATTACTTGATGCTAGTTGTATGGTCTAATGTGTGTGGTTTTAGTTTTGTTTAATGCTTGTTGTTTCCGTTGTTATAGGTAGGTTTCTGCATGTGTACGTTGGTTTTGTTGGGGTAGGATTTTAAGGTTACGTGCGTGTTTTACGTTTGTATAGGTTGTAACAATTGGGTTTAGTAGTTGGGTTTGACAGTGCTTGTAGTTGTCTGTTGGGCATGTTTGTTTGTAGTTTTGTGGCTGCCGTTATACGTGGTTTTTGGAGTTTATATTATTTTGTTTAGTTTTGAGTTGCTTCTTTTATTACCTTATTAGATTGTGTGTATTTGATACCGCATGCTGGGTTTATTGGTTTTATTTTGTGGATATAGTGATTTGCGGACATGTTTTGTTTGCGTTGGCTGAATCTGTTGTGGTTTAATAGCTGCTACATTTTTGTTTGTTTGTTTGTTATTTTTGTTTTTGGTTTATATTATATTTGCGTTTTGTTTTCGATTGATTTGCCGCGAGTTCTTTTGTTTACTGCTTTATATTGTTATATGCTTAATATTGGTACTTAATACAAATACAGTGGCAAGGTTGCTTATGTTGCTTGTTTTGAATTGGTGTTACAGCTAATTTTAAGTTCTGTTGTTTATTGTTACCGTGCGCACACGTAAGGGTCGTGGTAGTTTGTTTGTTTTCTTTATTTGTATAGTGTGTAGGCTTGCTTCTTGACTAACTTAGAGTGTATACTTGGTGGTTTCCGTTTGTTTGTGTTATGAATTAAGTGTTAATGTTTATCTTTGCATTAGTTTTTACGGGTGGTTTAGCTTTCAAAACACAGTTCGAATACTTGTATTGTATTTGTTGTAGATTTGTTGTTTTGTAGTGATTGTGGGAGTTTGCTTGTTTTTAGTTTGCATATTTGTTAGTGCAACATTGATTAAACATGTAGGTTTGTACTTGGAATTGTTATTTGCTGCATTTGGGGTGCTGTTTATTGTGTTGTAGGTTTATTTTGTTATTTAATTTTAGGTTTTGGGTTTCCGTTTTGTTTGCGCAGGTGTAGGTTTAGTTTTGCATATGAGTTTTGGATGTGGTTGGCTTGCATTATAGGTTTGTGGTTACTTGTTTGGGTTTTGTGCAATTTATAGGCTTTTGTTTTTTATTTTAGCTTGTAGAAGTTGTTTTAGAATTTTGCTTTACCGCTACTGATTATGAGTGTTGTAAATAGATTTAGGTTTCTTTGCTGATTGGTTTGGTTTTGGGCTTGTGCTTTTGCTTTGCATGTTAGGATTGTAATATTACGATTACAGTTTCTTTGTTGAGCGGGGTTGTGCTGTGTGCAATCGTTCCTTAATTTAGGTTGTTTTGGTGTTTGGTGTCAAGCTGTTATATGGTGGTTTTTGGGATATTTATTTTGATATTTCTGGGCACCTGCAGGATTTATGTGTGGTAGAGGGTTGATATAATATAGGTTTTACGGGTTTTTTGGGATTTGTCATGGTTTTGGTCAGTTTTGGCTTGTTTTTGCGTTCACGCAGCTTGTTGCAGTTGGCAGAACCTGTATTTTCAGTGGTTTGGTGGCTGATCGGTTTTAGGTGATGCTGACATTAGGTGTGGAGGTTTGGTTTCTGGAGGTGTGTTGGTGGGTATGATAGTGCAGTTTATAAATGTATTAGATTAGTTGTGTAGTCGTTGTTTAGGGTCTTCTGGGTATGTGGTTTTGCGGGTGTTTTAGCGACTGTGTTTCCTGTAGTTGTGCACGAAGGTTCCTGTTGTAGAGTTACTTGGATGGGTTTGTGGGTTTTATTAAGATATACTTGCATTAGATTGTTAGGTTTTGTTTTATATTACGGAGGTTCCGCGGGTACAGTTGTACTCCTTTGGTTTTGGCTGGTAGGCCTGTGTTTGGGTTTATGCGTTGATTCCGTGTATCTGGTAACACTTAAGAGTTTGGACTTACGTTGACAACGTGTTATGCTGGCGTAGGGTTGTGGGTCCGGACCGGTGATTATCTTACTGCTGGTTTGACTGTGGTAGGGTTAAAGTTTGCTTGGGTTTTATATTTGACGGAGTATGATTCTTTTATAGGTTTATAATTTTGGAGGATGCACATATTTTGAGTTAATCTTTGTGTTTTCGGTTTAGTTGTTGTGTTACTATGACTGTTGATTGGTTAGGAGGTTGTATGTATCTGGTTTGCATTTAGAGATTTGTTATTTGTTTTGTTGCAGCAAGGATTTGTGATTTTGTTAGTGGTTTTGGTGGAGGTTTGTTTTATTTTGGAGGTATTGTATGCTTTAGTTAATTGGTGTGAATTAGTTTTGTGGTTTGATGCTTTGAGGTTTTAGATGCAGGAGTAGATGTGTTGTGTGGTTAGAAAGGTTGTGGGTTTATAAGTAATCTTTCATGGTAGTTATCGCTTTGGTTTTGAGGTTTCATGTTGGTTTTGTTTTGGTTTTTAGTATATACTTGCGTGGGTTTTGTGTTATGGTAGTTTTTATTAGAGGTTGCTTAGTTTGTTTTGTTGATTGTTTAGGGTTATAGATACATGCTTTTGTGATGGTTGTTTGCACCGAGTTGTTGGTAGATTAGTTTGTTTTAATGTTATATTATTGTACTTGCTTTTTGGGGTTTCTATGTGAGGTTTTGTACCTTCGTGTTTATATGGTTTGTAGTATTTTGGTTAGGGATTGTTTTGTTGGCTTAATTATTAACTTGTTTGGGTTTGTAGTGTAAATACATTTGAGGGCGTAGTTTGGGGTGGGTTGTGTTTTCCGTTAGTTTTGTGTGGGTTTTTGTACTATATGTTGCGGATTACGTGCTTAGATAGCTTGCGTTGGTTAGGATTTGTGGATCATGTATAATTTACATTTTAGTTTGGTGTAGTGCATTGGAACACATATTTTATTTTGTTTTATTGGACTAATAATGTATGTTGCTTGTTGGGATGTTAGGGTACTGTGTAGAGGTTCATTTTGGTACTTAGTAATTAATGTTTTGGTTTGTTGTTGTGTATTTGTTTTGATTGTGGGTTGTTTGAGATGCTTTGGTTTTGCGTTTTGTAGTTTTGGGGGATGCATTTACTGTTGTGTAGCCGTTTATAGTTACAATGTGAGGTTTGAGCTTGTTTGGTAGTTATTTATTTATAGTAAGTGTATTTAAAGATTTAGTTTGTAGATGTCTAATTAAGTTTGGAGTTTAATATATTTGTATACATTTTGTTTGTAATAGTTTACTTTTGATGTTGTGGTTTGCATTATTACTTTAAGTGGATATTTTGAGTGTTATTAGATTGTTATAAGTGTGTTGTGTGAGTGGTGTTTTAGAGTTTGTGTTTTTTGGTTATGCTTTTACTTGTAATTAGTTGGTTAACTGTTGGTTTGTAAAGCCCTACTGTAGTTATGGTGTTTAGATGTTAATTTGTTATAGTGGTTACTTGTTGCTTATTGTAGAGCTGTTGTCTGGTGTATTTAAATAGATTTACGCACATAACCCATTGTAATAGTGTATTTTTACTTTCTTTTTGATTTTATTTTATTACTTGTAGTGATGTTATGATTTTGTGCAAGATTGTGGTAATTGTTGGGTTTTGTGCTGTCAAAGGTAAGCAGTTTGTTATGTTGGTTTGTAGTTACTGGAGGGTATGTATAGTTAGTTTTTATTCATTATTAGGTAGCATTTGTAGCAGTTGCATTTGTTTTAGGTTTTGCGTGCTTAAATATATTATTTTATGTGCTTCTATTTCGTTTGGGACCTGCTGTAGGTTGGTTTAAAATGTTGGATTTGGGTTTTGAGTATAGGTATTGTTTACTGCAGTTTTCTGTGCACTTAAATATCGTTACTTGAGTAGGTTGCCATTTTGTTGGGTTTTACTTGTTGGTTTTTAGTAAGCTATTGTGGGTTTTGGGTCGTAGTTTGTGGGTAGTTAGGTGAGTTACTAGAACTTTACTGTTATTATGCGAATTTGCGTATTTTTAGTGGATGGTTTTGCAGGTTTAAAATTGTGGTTTGGTAGTTTTAATGTTATAGGTTTTGTAACGTTTGCGAGTTATATTTTGTATATTGCAATGAGGTAGTTTGCTTTTACTTTAGGTTTATGATGAGTTGTTGTTACGTATTTATTGGTGTGTTGTTTTATGTTTGGGGATAGTTGAGGTGCAACTTAATATTTTAGTTTGCGCAAATACTTGTTACTTTTTGTAGATGTGTTATTTGACTATTGCATCAAGTTGCCTTACGTTTTGGCGTGCGTGGGTAATTTTATTTATTTGAATAAGTTTATTTGTATTTACTGTTTAATTATTTTTGATGGGTGTTTGCATGTAGTTGGGTTTTCGGTTTTGTTTTAGAACCTGTTAACTATAATTTGCGCGTATTGTTTGGAATGGTTGTTTTTTGTTGTATTGGCATAAATTTAGGTTTAGTTTTTACTTTGGTTTTCATAATTGTTTCTGTTGGGCGGGTTTTATAGGTTTGTGGTATGTATGTTTATTTTGTTATACTAATATTATTTGTTATGTTGTGTTTGTTATGTTTGTTGCAGGTTTGGAGGTTTGCTTATAAACTTTATGGTTTCGTGGTATTGTAGGGTTTGGATTTTGTAGTTTTTGGGTTTGGGTTGCTGTTAGACTTTAGGCTTACGTTTGGTTGCTATGTTACACTGAATTGTAAGTTTGTTTTTGAGTTTTTCAGAATTTGTTTGCATGGTTACTTACGGATGTTTAGATTTACGGCATAGTTTTGTATTTTGATGTATAGTTGTGTTGCAAGTTTACGAGGCGTGTGCTACCGTAAGCGCTTGGCTTTCGTGCTTAGTGGGTTGTGGATTTAGGTTGTAGGTTTACAACGTTGTCTTGTGGGTTCTAGGGTTGGTGATCATTGTTTCGCGGGGTTTTATGTTTGTTATAGATTGTTTGCCATATTTGGTACGAGTTGTTTGCTTGTTCTGTTGGAGTTTACTTTTGTTTTAAAATCGAGTTCGCATACCTTACCTTTGGGATATGCTTGTAGTCGGTTATTTTGCAGTGCAATTGGTATGATACGTGTTTTTCGTTTTGCAGATTTGTTCTGGACTAGGGCTTGAGATTTGCTTAAACTACAGGAAATAGGTTTGGTGTAGGGTTGATATAATATACGGGATGTACTTGTACGTGGTGCTTTTACGGACATATCCCTTTGTAGATGTGTTTTGGGTTGCTTAAAATGAGTTATGATTGTTGGATTTGGGCTTTAAAGGTACTTTAGGTGGAGGTTCATATTTACAAGGGAGTTGGTAGTTGCATAGGATTGTGGGTACTGCGATTTTGGCGTGGATTCTAGGGTACCGGATGTTTACTTTGATAGTTTGTGATTTGTAGTGTTTTACGGGATTTTGATTTTTGTGGGTTAGGTATAATGTTGCGGGTTGGTACCTTGGTTTTTGACATGTTTATAGTGTAGGTATAATACGTATATCGGTCGTTTCTTAGCGTTTATGGTGTACTTATAGTTGGGTTTTTGGGTTTTGTAGTTTGCGTATATTGCTTGTAGATTTGAGATTGTTGTTCGGGAGAGTTTGTTTTTGATAGGTTGTTTTAAGTGTTGTTAGATTTGCATTTGTCTGGGATTGATTATTTTAGGGTTTGTAATGTGGTTTCCTTGTCTCAGTTGGGTTGTAAAGCTTTGGTTTGCAGATTTTGTTGGTTTAGGTGTTTCAAATATAGTTGTTATGTGTAGTTTCGGTTTGGTTAGGTTTGGTGTTTTGGGAGCAGTTTGGTTTTGTATTTATGGAGTTTACCAGTTTGGAGCTTTAGGGTTTTATTGCGTGACTTGCATATTGTGTAATGATTATTGCAGTAATTTTAATTTGCTATTCTGTGGCTTGCGTATTTTATATTTGGAGTTCAATATTGGCTTTACAGACATGCATAGTTTGTAGTTTAGTTACTATTGATTTATGCTGATTTCCATAAGGTTTATTGTACATACAATATTTGCTCTGGTTTTACGTGCTTTATGGGTTGGTGTGCTTTGTTTCACATGGTATTAATGGTTAATTGCTATCTGGTTTGGGTGTGGTAGCGTAGCAATTACATGTTTTTAGCTTTAGATTTTGTTTTTTGAGTTTGTGCAGGTACTTGCAGGTTGTATCTTACTCTACATAGCGGGCATTGTGGTTGTTTTTGGGTTTTGTGTATAGGTGTATAGAGATCCTGTTTTATTATTTATAAGTTAGTAGTGTAGGGTTGTATGCTTAGTTTTTGTTTGGGGATTTAAGATTTTGGTGGATGGTATGTAGATGTGTTTGTTGGTTGTTGTTTAGTATTGGTTAACTTAAGTAGGTGTAACTCACTTTTTATTAGCATGGTACCGCCGGGAATGTTTTGTGGTATGACTTGTATGTTTTAATTTCATTGTATTTATGGGTTGCCGTTTGCCATTTTAATTTGTGTAACTGATAGTTTGGTGCATATATAAGGCAAGATTAATGGTACACTTGTGTTGTGAGTGTTTGTTTTTAATTATTTAGGTAGTTTTGGGTTTAGACGCAATTTGGATGTGTTTGTGTTTTGGTTTAATTGGTTTGCTTGTTTCTATGTTTGTATTACTACTTTACACGTAGGCTTGTCGAAAGATGGGTTTGTTGCAACTGTGATTACTGCATAGGGGGATTGTTATTTCGTTTTACTTGCTTGTTTAAGAAACGGTATTGGTGGTTATACTGTGTATTTGTTAGTTTAGAGTTTAAGTGTTTTGTTTATACTGTTATATATTTTCGTGTAGTTTATAGGCTTCAAAGATTTATGCTTCCAGACTCGAGGTGTAGGTTACTTTTGTGGCGTTTAGATAGTTTGGTTTTGTATGTGGTTTGTGCGTTACATCTAACTATATAGTTTCGTTCTTTGTTAGCTTGGGTTATGGGATGTGGTGTGTGGGTTTATTTTGAGCAGGATTTTGTATGATAGTTTGAGATGTGGGTTTGTTTAAAGTTGGAGTTTGTGATTTTGATTGTGAAGTTTGTGGTTGTTTTATTTCGTAGTTATTTACAGCTGTGCTTTTCCGTCGTGGGGTTCGATAGTTTACGCGTTTGTGGGTTGTGTTGCGGCATTTAGTTGCTTTGTAGGTTTTGGTTTAGCACTTACATTTTGGGTGTGGTACTTTCATACTTTATTTTATATAGTTATGATACATTTAGTTTGCATATTTTGTTTTTGGTATAGTTTTAATAGTTGCTATATTCCTTATACTATTATAATTTGGATTGTTTGGATTTTAAGCGTGTTTTGTGTTTTCGGACCGTTAGCAGTTAGCTTTTCGGTTTACGAGTTGTTGTTAAAATTGTATTGTGGTAGTTTACTTGCCATTTGTAGGTTGGTTTGTTAGGTTTCTTTTGTGCAGAATAGGTGTTAGTTTTAGTTGCATAGGTTAGGTGTTTTACGTATTCGTATAGGTTGTGGTTGTTTGGGATTTGGTTTGGGTTTTTGGGTTACATTTTGCAGTATTGCTGTTTGCTATGGGGTTGTTTACCTTTGGGTTGTTTTTAATTGGATTCTCTGTTTATATGAGTAAGTTCGTTGGGGCGCTACATATGCGGCTATTTTGCAGATGTTGGCTTTAACAGGTTGTTATATTTAACGTGGTAGTTGCTTTACGCCATGTGTAACTCGCAGGTGTACTCTGATGTATTAGTTTTAATTGGTTGCATGATTGTGCTTGCTTGTGGGTTTATAGTGTTATGTTCCGATTGATGTTGTGAGTTATAGTTTGTTTAGTACTACACTAGAATAAGTTATAGTTTAATTGTATATTTATGTAATATTTGTCATTAAATGTTTGTTTGCGTGTTATTACTTGGAGTTTATTATGGTAGGTTTATAATTTAAGTGTAAGTTGTATGTTAGTTGTTGTGTTTAAATTGTGTTTTACAGTTAAGTTTGTGTATTCGTTATGCTTGTAAATGAGTATTCGCTTTATTGGAGGTTTCTGTAGTAGTATGTGGATAGGTTACTTTATTGTTAAAAGTTTGTTGTTTATTTGCAATACTCCGCTATAAGTTTGCGCTATGGGCTTGTATTTTAACTTGTCATAAATTTATAGTTTGTAATAGTATGGTAGCATTGGATATTCGTAGAGGTATTACTTATATTTGTTTATATTGTGTGATGTACGGCATACTGGTTTTGGTTGTCCTTTTACTTTTGTTACGTGTTTTACTTGCGTGGGTTTCCGCTTGCTTGAGTTGGTTTGGTGCGGCTGTTCAGTACGATGAGTTGGTTCTTTTGACTAGTGGTTTCGATGTACGTGGGTTTTGTACACGTTATGTTTTCGTTTCTTTGTAACTTGTTATGGGTTCTGCTTTTCTTTTTT
>JASAOA010001311.1:0-14908 GCA_030849815.1 Vickermania spadyakhi | reverse complement strand
GTTTTCCGGGTTCATTGGGTATACTTGGCATTTGTTTTGTTTGGGTTTGTGTTTGGATATTGAGGTGATGATGGCTATGAGTATTGTGTAATATGTTCTTAATTGTGCCTTATTGTGCAGCTCGGTGGGTTACCAGTTTGGGTTTGTGAATGATGGTTTTTCAGTGTGTTAGTTATCCATGGGTGGGTAGTTTACTTCTGTTTGTGGGTTTTGCTTGTAGGTTATTGCGGAACTGCGGATTTTTGTTGTGGTGGAGGGTTGATATAATATACAGGTTTTGAGTGTTTTCGGGTTTTAGGAGTATTTAACCTTGAGTTGGGGTTTTGCAGCACTTAGTTATAAGTTTTTATGCTGCTAGGTGTTTGAGCGGGTATTTTGGTGTTTAGGCGCTTTTGTTTGCGAGTTTTTGTGAAACTGCGGAGATTTGATGTGGTAGAGGGTTGTTATAATATACATGTTTTGAGTGTTTTCGGGTTTTAGGGGTATTTAACCTTGAGTTGGGGTTTTACAGCCCTTAGATATAGGTTTTAGGCTACTGAGGTTTGACGGGTAGTTTGGTAGTTGGTAGATTTG
The DNA here is from genome assembly GCA_030849815.1 of Vickermania spadyakhi. Taxonomy (NCBI): domain Eukaryota; phylum Euglenozoa; class Kinetoplastea; order Trypanosomatida; family Trypanosomatidae; genus Vickermania; species Vickermania spadyakhi. The sequence goes on along the minus strand of JASAOA010001311.1, from coordinate 14,335 downwards.
TGTTGGGAATGTGGATTTTGGGTTCGTATACCGGTGGTAGCTGCGGCAGGTGAGAGTTTACGCGTATTTATAGGTTGCCTGGATTGTTGATACAATATAGTGGTGATTTTATATGTGTGTTAGGGTTTTGTTTTGCTAATTTGTGAGTGTTTGTGGGTGATGGGTTTGGGGCGTTTGTATTGACAGTTGGTTTTATTTAAGTTTATTGTTGGTTGCAGGTTGTAGGTTTGGTTATTGAAGTTTTAATCTTGTACGTATGGTAGAAAGATTGTTCCTAGTTATAGTTTGTGGTTGCAATGATGTTGGTTTGGGACTTAAAGTTTGTATTTGATCTTTAATTTGTGTAATATTGAACCGTTACAATTACGCATTCATTGTTATTACTTGTAGCTTTTATGGGCAGTTGTCGAGTTTACTTTGCGTGTTTAAATTTGGAGGTTTCAGAATAGAAGATTTGTATTACGGTTGTATGGTTGTATGGTGGTTACTTATTGTTGGAGTCTTGTATGTTACGGGAGGATTTCTTGCATCATGGTGTTTTAGTCGTGGTTGTTTGTTTGGATTTTGCTAGGTTTTGATTTTGTGTTTTCACATTTGTTAATTTGTGAGTGTTTTATAGCTGATTGTTAACTTTACGCCGAGTTGTATGCTGCAGATATAGGTCATGTACCTGGGTTGTAATAATTATACGCGTATTTTACCATTGGAGTTATTACTTGTAAGTTTGATTGTTTTTATAGGTGGGAAGCGTCTAATTTGTGATGTATGCATTCTGTTTTGCGTAAGTTAGTATGGTTCTGGTGTAGGTTTTGCAGATTGGTTGTTTTTTGTTACTAGTGTCTTTGGGGTTATGTTACTTCCAGTTGAGATTGCTTCTTTGGAGTTGAATGTTATAGTGTTTGTGGTGTGGTGCATTGTTTTCGTTGGGTTTGCATACATTATATAGTAGTCTTCTTATGGTTTGTAGTTGCGTGTATGTCTAGATGCAGGGTTTGTGTTAGATGCTCTTTATACAGCTTTATAATGTTTATTTTTTATTATTGGTCGGGGTTGGGTTGATAGTTGAGGTGTTTTTGTTGTTAATTAGAACCAGTGGTATGTGTAGATTTAGTTGTACTTCAGCGTTCTGTGATTTTGGATTGCATTGGAGTTTTTATTTTGTAGATTGTTTACAGTTGTGTTATAAATGTTAGATTTGTTTTGTATACTGATTTGTGTTTGTTGTTTCGTTTTAGGTTCAGCGTTTTCGTTTACTTGTAGATTGCAGGTTTCATAAATGTTGCTTGTATTGTTATGATATGGATTGTTGGTATTCGCCGTTTCCAGGATGTGGTTTGCTTAACTGCTTGTAGATTGCGAGCGTGTAGCGAGGCGTTTAGCATGGGTTTGCTTTAAATTAAAGATTGTTTGCTTTTCTTTAAATTTTAGGTTACCATTTTGTTTGCGGTATTTTTACGTATACGCAAGATTTTGCTGTAATTGTTATATGTGGGCTTGATTGGTTAATTATGGTTTGACGGATACTGTTATTATGTGTTTGGGTTCTCGTATAGCTTTGATGTTTCGGATGTGTCTGCGTTTGCTTGTGGTTTTGGACGTTGGGTAGGATCTTGTTGCGGTGGAATATGTTTAGATGTGTGCTTGTGTTGTTTGGATTTGTTAGAAAGAGTGTTAGGTTTTGTTTGATTCCAAGATAACTGTTGCGTAGAGGTTTTGCAGGTTTGATCTAATTGTAACTTGGGGTTGTGATTTTGATCGTTTGTTTTAGAATTTAGTTTGTGGTTTGTTTACGTGATAACGCTTTTCGTTAAGAATTTAAGTTTGTGCTTTCTCGAGGGTGGAACGTTTTATACATTGTTTAAGTTTTTGTATGGAGTGTTATGTTGTATATTCATATTATGCGTGTAGATTTCTTAGACTTGTAATAATGTAGTTTTGTATGGTTTATGTTGGTATTACTTGTATAATTGTAGTGAGCTTGTAGTTTAGGATAGGTTGTGAGATTCCATAACTTAGGTTGTATTAATTGATATTGCGTACTTAAGGTTTTGATTTACGGGTTAATTCTTAACTTACAGACGCAGATTTGTTTAAGTTTGTTTGTTTTACGGTTACTTTGTTTTAATGTTGTATTACGTTTTGTTAGTTTTGCTGTGCGGTCGGAATAAATGCTTATATAGGTTGTACACTATGTGATTTGTATACTTGCTTAACCTCCTTTTTGGAGTTGTGTTTTGGTATTTGCTTTGTTTTGGTAGGTTTACTTTACTTTCTTGGGTGTGTTTGTTTCTTTTGTTTACTTTATTGTTTGTGAATGGAGCTTTGGTGATTTTGTTTTGGAAATTTGGTTTACTTCAGGTTTACGTGGAATGTCGTGGTTGTGTATGCGCTGCAGGTAGTCCCTAGGTTGTTTGCCGTGTATATAGATTGTTTTAGATATTTATTGTTTTGAGTTTTGATTTGTAGGGTGTTGTTAGTTTTATGTTTATGGATTTGCTTTTGATTATGTTCAGGATTTGTAGGTTTGTTTTACGCAGATTTATGTTTGCTTTCGAGTGCTTTACTTTGTCCTGCTTTTTGTTGTAGGTTGGTTGTTTAGGTTGCATGATTTTATTTTATTTGCAGCTTATATATTTTGATCTGTTATTTAGGGATTACTTTCCGGACAGTTTGGTAATTACTAGTAGGTTTCATGTTTATGGTAGATTTAATTTTGATTATTTTAGACTTGGTTTTACTGTATATGGAGGAGTACTTCAAATTTTAAGTGTTTCCCTGTGGTGTTTGGATTTGCTAAAGTATGTGTTGCTTTTGAAATAGAGTCGTGTAGTTTTGTTTTTGTTTTGCGTGTTATTACTGGTTTTAGAGGTTTAACTTTCGATTGTTGGATTTAGGTTTGTTTGTTTTGCATAAACGTTCAAACTTACGTTGGTGTTTTGAATTTAGTTTGGGCGTTTTCATATGTGATACAAGTTTGTAAGTGTTAAAGTAGTTGCTTGCATATGGTTTTGTTTTATTTGCTTGGACTTCTAGTTGGGCAGTTGTTTATTGGTGTTTGTTACCAGTTGTGTGTCCGTTTTGGGTTGGCATTTTACTAAGGGTATTTGTACCGTGCTTTTCTTTGGGTTTGGGGTGAGGGTTTTGATTGTTTTAGTTTTATTTGATACAATGTAATGTATACTTTTTGTTGCAGTGTAACTGTAGTCATTTTGTTTGGTTGTTGGAGTGTGTATTCGGACATTAATGTTTTATTTGTTACTTTGGTATTTGAGTTTGGTTTACGTTTGTTTTGTAGTCTTAGTGAGTGCTCTGTTTTTGGTTAGCGTTTTATAGCATTGTGTTGTTTGTAGTTTGTGTGCTTTTGTTTTGGATTTTTTATTGTTTTGATAGTTATGGTTTACGTTGCATGTGCGCATGGGTTTCGTAGGAACTGTGTAGGTATGTTCCGCTTACGTTCAAGTAAATGAATGATTTCTTACACCTTTGTGTTTAGATTTTGTAGGTGTGGTTTAGGGGAGCTTCTGCATACGGACTTAAACTACAGGTATTTTGCGTGGTGGAGGGTTGATATAATATACAAGTTTGAGAACTTCGGGTTTAGGGTTTAACTGGGATGGAGTTTTGGGTGTTTAGTGATTACAAGAGTTTTATAGTCATTTTGTTGGATTTTGAGGTGTTTTCGGGGTATATTTGGGTATTTGGGTAGTTATGGCTTTATGCTGATTAGTCTATAGGTTGTTTGTAGCTGAGTGGGTTGGGTAAATTGGTGGATATGTTTCTGAGGTTGTTTTCCTGTAGACGCAGGATGTAGACATTGTGGGTTTTGGGTGGCAGGGTTTTGGGTTTCTTAATGTTGCTATGTGATGTCGAGTTTTGGAGGGCTTTGGTTTTGCAGAGGGTTGGATTGTTGATGTGGAAACTTGTTGGTGTTGACTTGTTTTAGGGTTTAACTTTTACCCAGGTTGTTTTAAATTATTTTATTACTTATGTGATTTACTTGGGTTTATTCGGTTGGTGTTTGCATGCTTTGCCGTTCTATTTTGAGTATGATTGATTTGGATTTTGGTTTTTAGTTTGCGTAAATTTTGGTAGTTTAGCGTTGCATTTTGTGGGTTTTGCATATGCGTGTTGGTTACTTTCCGGGGGTTTAGTGGCGATATTTACTTGTTTGTACTTTTTGCGTGGTTTCTCGGTAGGATAGGTTTGTGTTTGTTTATATAGCTGTGTATTGTAAATCTGCGTGATTGTTTGTTTTATGTAATTGCTTTAAGATGTGTTTGCACGGTATTGATTTGGGTTTTAATACTTGCGGTGTTTGAACCTCGGTATTGCTATAAATTTGTGGTATTTTGTTTGTTTGGGTAATAGTGATCACCGGTGGTTGCACGCATAAGTTTATATGTTTTAACTTTATAGGATTTACATTAATACATTTTATGTTGGTGTTATAGGATTGTTTAATTGGCTTTAATTATAGTGGGTTTTAGGGTATTCGGTTTAGTGGTGGAGTATATGCAGACATTTTGTTAAAAGATTATGTTTAACTGTAATTATGGTGTTTGCTATATTTAACCTCCTTGCATGTACATTTGATTTGATTATATGTTACTTAAGTTTCTCATCTATTGTAATATTACAGATAACCTTTCTTGTGGTATTGTGTTATTACGTGGATTCAGTGGTATAGCGTAAATGATTGTTTTCTTCTTAGAATGTGTTACTGTAGCTTGTTTAGTGGAGTTACTTTGAGCGGATTGGTTTTATGTTCACTAGTATTCTTGTTGTGTTTATTGTATTAGGTTTCGAGAGTTCTTGTTTACTAGTTGGTTGGCTGCCGTAGGGTTTTGGATTACTTGTTTGAGTTGAAGCGTTTGTTGGTGGTACTTGTAGCCTTTGTATGTTGTACAGTTTGATTGTTTGTTTTGTATTAGTTTGGTTGTTGTAGGTTTTGCAGTTTACTCGCGACCTATTTTGGTGTTTGTTATTGTTTGCATGTTTTTGAGTTTGCGTACTTTTCCACTTATGTATCTATTGTGGATATTGTTTTGGGTAGCAGTATTTCGTGCAGAGTGTTAGTATGGATGTGGGTTTTGGAAGTTTATAAATGGTTGCTTGTTGGTGGGTTCTTTTGGGTTTGTTTTGTAGTTTGTTGTATAGTACTCATTTTGGGGATGTTATTTGTTTTTAGTAAGGGTATAAATTATTTTAGCGTATCGACCTATACTTTTGGCTTGAGTTATGCTGATATTGCTGCATAGGTTAGTTGCTGGAATTTTGATTGGAGCACTGTGGGCCGATGCAGTTGTATAAGTTTTAAGTTTGGAATGTTGGGTTTGGCAATTGCGTTTGTTACATTTGTTACAGTGGTGGTTCGTTACTTTTGTTTGATGTGTTGTGATTTACTTTGTGTTACTTTGTATTTGTGGTGAATAGCTATGTTTGTGGCTATATTTTAAGTTATTTAATATATAATTGAACTGTGACTTTACATATTGACTTGTAGGTGGTTATATTTATGTATGTAATATTTGATAAGGACTTGTTATTTAATTATTACTTTCCTTGGATATGCATTGATTTGAACGCGGATTTCACAGACTCTATTTTGGTTTGTTTTATTATTAGGTTAAATTGTTTTCGGTGTTATAGTAGTGTTGGAGAGGTTGGTTACGAAGTATTATTTCTATGGTTTAAAGGTTTGTGTTGTAGCGTGGTTTGCACATTGTATTTGTGTTTGTTTTGCATGGTGTTATAGGTGTAGCACGTAGTTTTACTTTTAGCATGTTTAGGTTTGGCTTTGTGGTTTGCGAGTTGTGTGTTGTTACATATTAGATTGGGGTGTTGGGCGTATGTGGATACGTGTATGCTACGTGGTATGTGTGTTTTTAGGTTTAAATGGGTTTTTATATTTTGCGTAACGATGTTATATAGTAATTGTTAGGATTCAGGTTTTGCTTGTGGGTTTTACGTGGACATTGTTACTTTCAGTATACGATATGCCGGTTAGTGTTGTTGTTTATTTAGATTTAAACTTGTGTTTATAGGATAGTTCGGTTTGATGTGCATTGTACTAGTTTTTGCATGTTGTTTACAGTTTGGGTTCTTTAGTGTAAATTATTTATATGCTATATTGATACTTGTAATACTCTAGTTTTTTCATTCTTGGTTCTTTGTTGTTATTACTTGGTAGTTTATGATGATATAGATTTACTCGGCTATGCTTCTGTGGTTGAGCCTTTTTATTTCTGCGTTACTTTGATGTTTGGGTGCAGGCATTTTGTAGGTTTTGCATTTTGTGGACTTAGAGTTTTGTTGGGTTGATATGCATTTGCGTTAAACCTCGTTGGTTTGTGTGTTTACGTGATGTGAGGAACGTGTTGAAGAGATTTGGTTTGATTTGATATTTGGCGTTTGTTTTGACATGCATGTGATTTGTGTTGGGTTGTAGGGTACGCATTCATTATTTACTAATGTGGATTCCACGTGTTAGAATGTTGGTAGAATTGTAGACTTAGGTTACTTGTTTGCGAGTTTAATTATTTAATTGTATAACTTACACGTTTTTGTTTGTTAATTGGTATTTACTTTGTGGGTTGATTATTGCTAGTGTAGATTTCCTGTATTTGCTTGTGTTTGTGGGGTTAGCTTGGGGTGAGTTTTCTGGGTGGGGGTAACTTGCTTTTGTTTTTGTTTGTTGTACCTGTAGGTGGGGTTATTTAGTTTATTTGAGTTTATTTTGGTTTGGGTATTTTGCACTTGTTTTTGTTATTTTAGTTTGTTATGTGGTTTATGTCGTGTTGCCTGTTTGCTTGTGTTTTGTTTGTGTAATTATGGTATTTGTATGCAGAGATTTTGAGTTCGAGGATTTGCATTAAGTTATAAGTTGGACTTTATATTCTGTAGCTCTCAAATTGTTTTGTGTTTCCGGATTTGTATCGACCCTACAATGTTTGCTTTAGAAATATTGACTCTATGTGTCTTGTGTGTAATTCATAAGGCCTTCGCAGCGTTTGAGTTGTATAGTAGTTACTTATGGGTAGACGTTAAGTGCTTGTTATTTTGTGGTATGGATTTACGAGGTTTCGGTTTTTTGATTTGATTAGACCGCTCGATTTGATTTTGGTTTTGTTGGGGTTTTGTAGATTTACTGGTTGTGAATTGCGTTGGATTGTTTACTTTAAGGGCCTGTAGAGGTTAGGTGTTTGTACTTATTAGATGTTTTGGGTTGGATTTTCGACATTGCGGAGTCAGTGCATACAGGTTGCCTTCTTTTTGGGTGGGTTTCAGTCTGTTTGTTTGCTTAGATTTTGGGTTTTCGAGGCTTAACTACGTAAACTGTAGCGTGTGTAGGGTTGATATAATATACAGGTACTGGGTTTGGGAGGCTTTGCATGCATAGTGTTGAGCTTGGGGACTGCTTTTCTATATGTTGCAGCAGGCTTGCCAGACTTTCCGGGTTTTGATAGATGGGATGGTAACTTCCGTTATGAGGGGTTGTTGGGGGTTTCTTGCGGACGCGCAATTATGGTGATTCTTTTATTGGTGTGGGTTATACATTAATTTCGAAGCGTTGATTTTGATTTTGTTTGGGATGGGTGATGTTGGTTTAATGTTTTCATTAAGGTTGGGTTATGGATACGTATTTCAGATTTTGTGGGCACGTTACGTTGGATTTGCGTTGTTCGTGGTGTTTTAGGGTTTGCATTCATATGGACTTGTTATTTTGCTTGGGTTTTGGATATTTATACTGAATAATTGGTTGTTTTGAGTTTACGCTTTGGAGTTTGCTGTTAGAGTATTCTATTGTAGTTGTTTGCTAACGAGTTTGTTTTTGGTTTAGGGATTTGTATAGGTTCTGTTGTTTGTACTTATGTAGGTTGGTGTAGTATTGTTGGTAGTGATTCGATTGTGTATGTTAGGGTTTGTATAATTGTTTGTGAATTTGGACTCTTAATGGTTGAGTGTGTTATGTTTCCTGTAATAGTTACTGTAAGTGTGTACGTTGTGTGTGTATTTGGAAGTTGGGTATTTTTATGACTTTAAGATACGTACTTGTTTGTTGGGTGTGCTTGTTATTTAGTTAGATTTGTGTAGTTTTGCGGCTGTTAACTTAATAGTTTTGTGTTTCCTTGAGTTTTTAGATTGGTTGTAGCTTGATGGTTGTAACGTATGTTTATTTTTGTAGGTGTTTTGTTAGCGTAGGTTTGTATATTGTGCATTTCGTATTAGCATTGGTGGGTTTTGTTTAAATTGCGTGTACCTTTCCGGGATTTGATTGTAGGGGTTATTTAGGCTTATATGCTGTCGTGCATGCTAACGTATAGGGAATCACTTTATGATAGGTTTTTGTACGTTATGTATTGTTTAATATTATAGTTTAGATTGTAATACTTGTGATAACGCATTTGACCGTTTAATATTACTTAGAGTTATGTTATAGTGTAGTGGTTCGGTGCGTTGAGGTTGTAGGTTGAGCGTTACAGACTGGGTGGGGATGGATTAAGTTTCTTTACTTTTAGGTAAGTGTTTCATATTTGTAGTTTGAACATTTGCGTTGTTGCGCATGATTGGATTTGTTTTTGCTGTGTTTGTATTTATATATTTAGTGTTACTGAGTATTGGTTTTGTTTTCCGGCATTTATTTTGTTGGGTTTTACTGGTGTTTTTAGGCAGGTTCCGGATTTTGTGGGGTTTCATTGGTTTTTATGTGTACGCCGAGTTATGTTTACTACAAAGATTATTATTGTTGCTGTGTTTGCGTTCTTGGAGCCTCTTTGTTTGGGCTTGTACATACTTTGGTGTGGTTTTGAGTGGTTTTATTATTTTGTTAGATTTATTGTTTCGCTTGGTTTCAGTTTCGGGTTTATTGCGCGTAGGTTTATTTGTGGTTAGTTGTTATTTCTGTAGTTTGGTTTTGGATTTGCTTGTTCTCGTGTTGCTGTGGGGTTTCTGCACAGGTATTTTGGTTTTACTTTTGTGCGAGTGGGCTTATAGGTTGTAGGTTTACATTTGTGTGTGATTTTGGTTTAGTGGTTACCTTGCGATTTGAGGGTTGTGTAGTTATTGTGTTTGTCTGAGTTAACTGCGAGTAGGTTGTAATTATTAACTTGGCATTAGGGGTGCATATTGCTTTTGTATTAGTGTTTTAAATTTCTTATTTTGGCTGCAATTTATCTTTTCGTAGATTTGTTTTGTAGATTGTTATTTGTGCGAATTAGTTTGGTAGGTAGGTTGGTGCAGGTTGTGTTTTGCTTGTTTGTTAATGTAGGATTATGGTTACCTTAAAATGGTTTGTAGGAGTTGATAAATGACACTTTGGGATTAGTAACTTATTAATATTTGCTTATTTTTGAGTTTATGTTAATAGTTATACGTTCGTTAGTTATTGTATTTTGAACGTTGTCATTTTAGGGTTGTTTTGTTTGCGATACTGATTGCTTGGTGACTTTGATTTGGTAGACTTCTTACGTTGTGTTGTATGGGTTTGGTAGCGTGTTTGGTTTGGCTTACATTGTGTTTGTGTACACATCATTCATTTCTTTTAGAGTGTGCTTGCTCCAGTTTTTTGTTTGCAATAACTTGTTGGTTTGACAACGTACCCTAGTGTAGTTTTAGTGTTGTGGCTACTTAAGGGTAGGTATTTTAGATAAGCGTACGTGGATTGTGATGTTGGATTGTGTTGGTAGTTATTTTGTTTGCGTTTGAGTCTAGTTGGTGTAGATGGAGTTCTTGTACTTAGTTTGGGGATAGTGTTTGTTTTGGGCTTATTTATATAACCACTTGATTTTAGTTTAATGTAATAATAATTGTATGCATATTGCCCGAGTTATTACTTATTTATAGGTATTATAGGTGTGCTGGGTTTACTTGATTTGGTATTGATTTGTGATTTTAGTTCTAAGCGCATACTTATTTGGTATTGTCGATTGTAGGATGTGTAGTTTCTTTGTGTGTGATGGGTTTTAGTTGCTATATTGCACGTAGTGTTATTAGTGTGTGTTACGTAAACTGTATCGCCAAGGTTTATTGTTTATTAAGTGTTTCTATTAGTGGTATATTTGGTTTTCTGTTTGAACCTGCGTGGTTTTACATAGGGAGTCATTGTATTTATTTTGAGTTACACGTGTTTGATTTTGGTTTTGTTTCCTATGCATAACAGGTTTACATATTTTGTCGCCAGGATTCGGTGTTTATAGGTTTCTTGACGTGCTGATTTAGGTACTCGTTGCTTTTACTATCTGTTAGTTGTGGTGGTTTTATTTAGCATAGGTTTGGTGGGTTTACATAATGTTGTATTTGGTTTGGTTTGGTGAGTTTGCGTGAGGGTAGTTTGTGGGGTTGTGTTCATATTGTTTTGGATTTACTGTAAGTTTGTAGGTTTGTTTGTGGGTTAGTTTTTATTTGNAGGTTGCGGTTTTATTTAGTTTGTTTTATTACAGTTGAGATTGTGCATACCTACTTTATTTTGTGTTTTTGATGTTTGAGGTTGGTTTTTTGGGAATGTTTACTTTGGTTGCGTAACTTGGAGTACGTTTTGATGTGCACTGTACTTTTCGAACCGTTAGTTGCTTAACTTTCTGTTTTGCGCTTTTGTCAGGTTGATTTGCTTTCAGGTTGGGGTTGCATAGGTTTGCACTTTATGTGTCGGACTAAATGTGCTTTGGTTGGGATTTTGGAGTTTGTTTTTGTTGATTCATGGGGTGTTTGCTTAAAGCTTTGTTAAGAGGGTTTTTGGTGTAAACTTCGTGTGCCGAGATTGGTCGTTATGATTTTGGGGTTGTTTGTCGGGCTTTATTTGTTTTGTGTGCATTGGGTTTGGTTCTATCGTGCATTTCCGGTAACGGCAGCGTTTCCGTGGTATATGTTTCGCAGGTTTTTCGAATAGGTTGTATATGCTGCATTATGTGGAACTGCAGGTTTTGGGGTGTTTAGAGGGTTGATATAATATAAGTATATCTGTAATATCGTTGTTTTTGCTGGGTTTTTACGCTGCTTAGAGCTTGGGTGAATTATGTAGCTTACAAGGGTTTTCCAGAGTAGAACTTAACTAGGAGGTTTGGCGTTAAAGTTGCTTTAGAAGGTGTTTTGTTACACTTGGTTAAAATGGTTTGCGTGGGTTTTGCGTTAGCGGTTTATGATAGAATTGTTATTTCGTAAACTCTGGGGTTTGCCTTTTCACTTATGGTGGTTGTACTTGGTTGTCGCCAGTAGGTTGTATTTTAGGGTATTTACGATGTCGGTATGTATAATGTTGGTGTTATGTATAGAGGTTTAGGGCAAGGTGTCTAAGAATTACTAGAATTTAGTATATCTGTTGTTTTTGTTTTTACAATGGGTATTGTGAGTATTGATTTGATTTGTTAGATTTGGTGTTCGGTTTAGGTAGGTTTGGTTGATAGTAAGTGATTGTGTTGTTTGTATGTATTTATTTAGCTAGTGTTTGATGGGTTTTGTTTATTTGTATATTTTGGTAGTGGCGTTGTTTTGGGGTGTGTTGTTAGCATGGTTATTTATTTGTTGTGGTAGTTTTGTAGATAAATAGCTTGCTGGGGTTTAGGGCATGCTACTTTGTGTTAAAATGGAAGTTGTTTGTAGTTTGCTTTATTATAGTTGTTATTATGCGTAAATATTTTTGTTTAGTTTATAATACGTACATTAGGTTTCCGCTTTATTTGGTGGGTTCCTGCAGGTTTTAAGGTATTCTTTTGGTGTATATGTATTTTGTATGTTACAGGTTTTGTTGCTTATTGGTTTGAGATCACGCATGTTATGTGAGATAGGCTTTTGTTAGGGTTTGTTTATTTGTTTTGGTTTTGATACCTGTGGGTACAGGTTTGATGTACTTTATATAGTTAATTTGTTTCTGTTGGGTTGCTATTATTCTTGCTTGCAGGTTTTTGTGTTGGGTTGTTATCTCGAGGTTTCAGGTTTTAATTTCTTGTAGTGCAGGTTGTTTGGCTTCGTTTCGGAGGATAGTTTTGGTGTGCATTGCCATTGTGTAGTGGGTTTGGTTTCGGAGCGTTGGTTACTTTCTTTATATTCTGTATACTTTGCAATTTAGATAGTTACAGGTATTTGTTTTTAGGCTGATTGTTATATTGTACTTATTATAACTTGCTGATTTACGTAATAATTTAGATTCAGTGTTTTTTATTGTGATATTACTTGGTATGTTATGGTATAGTTATAGTGGGTATTGCGTATAGGTTGTTTGTTAATATTTGGGATGTTACATTTGTTTGACTTGTAAGATGGTGTTTGCTATTAGTTTTGTGGATTGTTGTGTTTGGTTTTCCAGGTTTCGTTTGTTTTTAGTGTTGCTTTTATTTTGATTATAGCTTGCTGGCTAAGTTGTGGATTGGAGGTATTGGTTTCATAAGTTGTGTTTTTAGTAGTTGTTCTTAATTTGTAGATATTATGGTTTAGTAGGTGTGTTTGTGGGCCGCTTGTGCGCTTGGTTTTTGTTTGAAATATAGGTTATTGATTCGTGATTTGTTGGGGTTTTGGACGTATGGGTTTTAGTGAATATTTATGGTGAGCTTGTTGTCGAGGTACGTGTAGGTAGCTGATGTAATGGTCTGGGATGGGTTGGGATTTTTGTACGAGGTTTTACATGCGCAGGTTTTATAGGTGGGTTATTAAACTAGTTTGTTTTCTTCTGGATTTTGCTAGTTGGATTGGCTTTAGATGTTCGTTTGGCATATTTATTAAGGTAATTATGCACAATTTGTGGGTATGTTAGTTAGGTTTTTGCATGCTGTGGTATTGGATAATTGTAGTGCTGTTTGTTTACAGTTGGTGCGCAATTGTTTTTAAGGTTCTACATGTAACTTTAGATACCACTGTTTGTGTTTCGGGGTGTTGTAGATTTCGTTTTGTGAGCTGGTGTTTTATAGTATTTGTTATGGAGATACGTCATTTGTGGGTGTAAGCTGTGGGTTGGGTTCTAGTTTACTAATGCGAAGGTGTTACAATGCTGTTGATTTGGTATATGTTGGTGTGTTATAAACTATATGATGTAATATTGATGCTTGAGGATGCACACTTTAAATTTTATTACTTTTGGATGTTTATAGTGCCAATTAGACAGGTTCTTGTTTGAAGGTAAACTTGAGTAGGTTTTATAGATTGTTTAGATTTGTATATTTTGCTGTGTGGTAGATTGTTTAGCTTTGACGTTTATACATTATACTTTGCCTTTGGATTGGTTTTTGCGGGCTTCTGTAGTTTAGTGTGCTGTGGTGTTTTGCAAGATGCTTTTCGATGCATAGTTAAGTTGTTTCAGATTTTATTGTTATGGTTTTTAGAGTACTTAGGTTTTAGGTTGGGTGTTGGCTGTTTACTTTTGTTAGAGTTGTAATGTTATAGATTGTTTTTGTTATTATGTAGGTAGTATTTATGCTACACTTGTAATTTCAAATACTTGGGAGTTAGGGGTTTGCCTTTGTTAATTCTTATGTTTGGCTGTGATGGTTTATAGCTTTCATGGTTTACATTTCGTAATAGCGCTTATTAGTTGTTTGTTTAGATTTATTACTTGCTTGTGATTTCTTAATGTAGATTTTTCTGAGGTTTGCGCATACTCTGTTATGGGTTTTTTAGGGTTGCTATCCTGGAGGTTTTTGCGCGATTAGTTCTTCCGTTCTACAGACAGGTTAGTTTTGTTTTGGTTTTGTGGTTTTGGTTTTGTTTGCTGGTTTTAAGATTTGTTTATGGCTTGGTTTGTTACACGTTTGGTTATTGTTTTGTATTGTGGGGTGCTCCTAATTTAGTAGTGGTGCGGTTGAGTTTGCTATTTTCTTTCGTGAGTTTGGAGATTTGTGGTGGTTAATGGTATTGTTACTTTCCTATTTATTAGTTTAAAGGACTTGTGCTTTTGAGGTTTGGATTGTTTAAAATGGTGTTTAGTTTTAATTTTATTTGTAAACTTTGTTGCTGGGATAGGTTTTATACACTTTTTGGGTGGAGGCTTTTATTGCAAACTAATTACATTGGGGTTTTCGTTGTTTCTATAGTTCTCCTGATTTTATTGCTTGTGTATTGCTGTATTCAGTAATTTACTTATAGTTGTTTTAGTTGCGGGATTTGTGTTTGCTTGCTTACGGTGATCTACTGTATGCATATGTTTCGTTTTGAGGGTTTGATGGTTTTAGGGTGACATAGTATTTTAGTGGTTGCTTTCCTGATGGTTTAGTTTAATATTTACTGTAAACGTAGGTTTGTGTTGTTAAATTGTTAAGACTTGTTTTGTGCTTTGCTTATAGTTGTTTTGATTTTGGGTTTTATTGTGTTTAACATGTCTTACTTTGGTTTTGTGTTTTTAACGTAAAGTTGG
>JASAOA010001310.1:0-14908 GCA_030849815.1 Vickermania spadyakhi | reverse complement strand
TTTCTGGTGTGTCCAGTGTATTGGAGTTGTTTTTTTTTTGAGGGCACTGCTTGTGCTTTTTGATTTTCGAGGAAAGTTGGCTCAGGGTTTTGTTGGGTTTTAGGCCTGTGTGAGGTTCTTTCTGGTTGTGTTTTGTGTTAAACTGCAGGTTTCCCGCGGCGTGTAGGGTTGATATAATATAGGTTTAGCCTTAAAATGTTGGATTTTGGGTGGTTTTCGCAGGTTTTTGGTGTTTTCACTGCGCAGCTGCAGGATTTTGGGTTTGTGAGTGGTTTGATTTAAGGTACTTGTAAAACTGTAGGGTCTACTGGGATTGCCTGCTGCGGAGGTTTTGGGATGGAGTGGTTTGATTAGGTTTAGAATTTCGGGTTGGCGTGATCGGATATGGGCAAATGCAGTTTTCACTTTGAAGGGTATACATAGCGAGGATTTGTGCGAGACATTGATTTTTCATGTTTAAGTTTTTGGTTGTCATGAAAGGGTAGTGGTTGTATGATTTGAGTTTTTGTTTTAGGACGTTTCGTGTATGTTGTTCCAATTGATCATATGGCTTCGGAAGCTTTGGGTTTTGAATGCTAAATATTTATGTTTGTTTTAGACGTTGGGTTTATATTGTTTACGAAGTCTAGGCTTCATTTTGGGGTTGTGTTGCGCATCGTATTGCTTCTGTTTGTTTGGGTTGCATACTCCGTACAAGGTTTAGTTGTTATGTTGTAGGTAGGTTGGATTTACAGATTTGATGTTGCTGTTTGACAACTAAGGTTTAGTTGGGTTTTTCTGAGTTGAAATAGGTTTGTAGGTTTTGTTTTCCATATTGTTAGTGGTACACTGGTAGTGTGCTTGAGTTTCTGGTTGCTTGTGTGGTTTCGCTTCTTGTTGCGGTGTTGCTGTGTATTTGTGATTGATTAAGTACTTGTGATCGTTTGTTGGATTTGTAGTAGTTAGGTAGTTTGGGGTTTGGTGCATTGTTTAGGTTTCCTGTTTAGTTGTAGTTGTGGGTTACGGGTTACAGGTTGGTAACTTAGTTTTGGGGAGTGTGTATGGTTGACAGCATAGACGATATATGTTGTATTGAATTAGAATGTTGTTGATTGTTTTTAGTATGGGTGTTATTTAGGTTTGTATTTGGGGGAGGGTGTAGGTGGAACGCCTTTTGAGGTGTTGTACTTTGAGTTATAGTTGTTGAGGTTTATGGATTTGTTTATATTAGAAGATTCCTTGGCGTGAGTTTTATGATTACTTGTGTGTTTTTGTTTTGTTTGGGGTTTACTTGATTTGCGTTACTTTGTATTGGTTAATTAGATTGTTAGCGTGCAGCATACTTATTTTAGAGTGCTCGTTTATTGTAATATTTATTTCTAACGTTGATAGTTTTATAGTATTACTTTGACGTAGATTATGCATTCAGATTTGAGTTAGTATAAATTTGTGGTATTTTTAGGGTGTTGGGTTGCAGTTTGTATTGAAGGTATTGTTTTGTAGTTAGATAGGTTTCGGATTAAGAAGGTTTTGGTTATTATTTCTTAGATTGACGTGTACTGGGGTTTATAGTTTTAACTGTTTTACTTTGACTTGTAGAGGTTTTGGATATGTACGATGGGATGGGTGTGTTAGCTGCGTTTGTTTTCCTTTGGCTTGTTAGTCTGTGGTAGCTTTTAGTTTGGGTGGCTTGTTTTGGATATTGTGTATGTTAATTAGTTTTGAGTTACGTTATTGTTTTGTGCGAAAGTTTTAATTCTTATTGCTTGCTTTGTATTGTATTGTGTTATGTGCCTTTGCATTCTGGGTTTAGATTTGTGCGTTTTGCATTGGGGTGTAGGTGTAATTGTTTGCTGTGGGAGCTGGTTATTTCAGGGGATTCTTCTAAGAATTTATGTGTTGTCAATCCTGAAGTTGGTTTTAGGTTTGTTTTAGGTGAATAATGTGTAATTGTGTGTTTTGTGTACTATGTTACTGGGTTTGCAATTTTGGTTAGTATGTAGGTGTGTACTTTGTTCGGTATTGTTTGTTTTAGGTTGTTTACTTTAATTTGTGACTGAAGATACTTGCTGTAATATTGTGCACTTAGGATTTGGTTGTTTATATTATTACGGATTTATTATATGAGTTTTTGGGTGGTGTGCTTGACGTTGGTGTTTTGTATGTAGGATTGTTATTGTGGGTTTGCTTTTGCCCCCATTAGTGTTTGTTGCAGGTAGGTTTTGGTAGCTTTTATTTTCTGGACGTTAGATGTCTTAGGTTTATTTGGGTTTTACTTTGGGTAGGTAGTGTTTGCTTTTACATTTGTGCGTAGTTACGTTGGGAGGTCGTTTTATTTGTGTGGGGATTGGCACAAGTTGTTTCGTGGTAGGTTTAGTGACAAGTTTGTTTTGCTTGTTTTTCATTAATATATATGGGTTTTGTAGTTTGTATTTGGTTTGTAGCATTGCATTTGTGAGCTTGTGTTGTGCGTGGTGTGATGTTGTAACTTGTTTGTGCTAATGAATTGCTGCTTTGTCTGACTTGTTGATTCTTTCTGTTTGATTGTTAGATTTTGTTTGCAATGTGTGTTGCTTAGACTGTCGATAAATATGTTTGCTACAAGAATTGTATCACGTGTTGTGTTTGTAGCGTAGAATGGTATTCCATAAGTTTTGTTTGGTTTATGTTGTGTTAAACGTTGGGTTGTTGCCGAGAATTTGTTTTATTTATGTGATGGTTTGTGTTTGCTAATTATGACGTAGTGCAGGTAGCTAGTGTGGGTTTGTAGATTAACGATGTTATGCATGTTTACTGTGGTATTCTTATTATTTTGTGCTTAGCGAGGTTGTGCTTCAGACCTTGGATTTTTGGTATGTCGGGTTTTGTGATTTGGGAACTTTTGATTTTGGTGTATTAGACTTGGAGCGTATAGTGGAGGTGGTTTTATATGGTTGATTTGTTTTTGGGAGGTTTATTTGTGATGTAGAATGACGTTTTGTTCGGTAGGTTGTTGTGAGTTCTGATAATTTGTATTTTGATGTTTGTTACTTTTATATAGTAGTTTGTTTGTTATAGTTGTTACGTTGTTTTGTGCTTACTTTGTAGGTATGATTGTTGTATTTGGTTTGCATATAGGTTTTATGTTTCGTAGGCGTTGCGTTTCTGTATTGTTTAATGTGTAGTGGTTTTGTGTTTGTTCTTAATAGTTTTGTTTTAAGTACTTTTATTTTATTATGGTTTGTGTACTTTTGCGGTTGAACTTGCACTTATAGGTGTATGATCCCGCATTTGTGGTAGGTGTGCAGATGGCGGTATTAATTTTGTTTGTTGCTAAATTTGGTAGATTTCCTAGTTTTTGTTGGTTTTCTTTTTGTACTTTATAGGTTTGTATTCTTATTTTTGGTTTTTGAATTTGTTATTTATTTGCATTGCTGTGGTGCATTGCGACATGTAAAGTTCCATTTTCATAGGTAGGGGGTGCTAACGTAGGTTTTGGTTTTGATGTGTACTTGTAGGTTATTGTGTTGTTTATTTTGTGCTGACGTTTTAAATTAGAGATCTTTGTTACGGGTTTAGGTTTTGCGGATTTGATGTTGGATGTTATACGTGTTTCGTAGAGGTTGTGTTTTAAGATGTTTTGTTTAATGTTAGTGGCTGTATTCTTGCCGTTTTGTAGGATTTTAGTTGATCGATTAATACGCTCAGTGGCTAGGTGGGGTTATTTGTTGTTGGTATCTTTTACTTTTGGGGTTTAGTTTGGGCAGATTTTGTTTTGAGAGGCGTTTCATTTTGGTTAGGTTTCCTTTGGAGGCATTCACTTTGGTTTCTTCGATTTGGGCAGCAGTCGCTTTGGTTTGCTTCGGTTTTGTGTAGTTTTTGAGGGGGTTTTGGGTGCGACTGCAGGATTATGGGCACATGGAGGGTTGATATAATATAAAGACTTGTAGACTTGGGGTTCCCTGGGATATCTGGTGCGGTGGGTTTGGGGGTTTTATATGGCTTGGATTTGGATTTAGGCTTGTGTTTTGGTGTGTCAGTTAAGAATGTATACGTGTAGTTTGCGTGTTGGAGTTTATGTATAGATGGGCGTAATGAGCGTTGAGGTCGTGTTTGCTATTTGGGTTTTGAAGGTGGGTTTACTATATGGTTTGAGTTTTAATTTTAGGGTTGTGTGTGCGCCCAATCACTTGTAGGTTTCGGAAGCTTTGATTTTGACTGCGAGTTATCATGTTTGTTTTGTACTTTGGGTGTATGTTGTTTGTGGATGTGGGGTTTAGGTTTTATAGTTGGTGTAGTATTATATTGCTACTTTTGTTTGGGTTTGTGTACTTGCATGGGGTAGCTAGTTGTTATGCTGTAAGTATGATAGTTTAAAGATTTGTTTGTTTTGTTTGTTGGCTGGTGTTTGTGGTTTTCTAGGATTTATAATTTATATTTTTACTTTTGAATATTGTTAGCGTGTGTACTTGTAGGTTGCTTAGTTTCTTGTTGTTTGAGATTTGGTATTGGTGGGTTTGTTATTGCAATAGATCTACAATTGTATCAGTATTTGGGATAATTGCTACTTTTGTGAGAGATGTTAAGCTTGTTGTGGATTTATAGTTTTGTTTGTTTGTTTAGTTGTAGTTGGTACTTGCGGGTAGCAGGTTGGTGGCAGGGTGTTTATGGACACTTCACGGATAGATTTGTTATTATAGGTTAGCATAGGTAATTGTAGTTGGTGGTTGTTTACTGGTTTATTTTAAATACTCCTGGATAGATTGATAGACGTGTATAGTAGGTAATGAGTACGTTGCCTTGTGGTTTACGCTATTAAGTTGGACGGTGTCGTTTAAATTACTAGAGGTAGACCATTAAGTTATTTGTCCTGTATGTTGTCATTATTGAATTGTTGTAGTTGTTATTTTAAACGGCATTACTTTGTAGTTAAAATTTAATTTATTTATTAAAGGTTGCATTACTTGTGTGTTGCCTGGATAGGTGTTTGGTGTTGCAATTACTTATTTGTTTTGTTTAGTTGTATGTGTTGCTTGCAGCGCGTGAGGTGGTGCTTGCGGAGTATTGATTTTCCTTGGTGTATGGGTTTGCATTGGTATACTTTTCGGGTTTGTTTTATTATGGCAATTGGCCAATATTTGTTTATTGGTTTATGTTTGTGTTTTGTTAAGTGTGGTTTATTGCTTGTTGTTATGTTTAGAGTTTGGTAAACTTGTTGGATTGTACTTGGTTATGAGATATGATACATGGGTTTGTTATCTTAGGATTTTGTTCATGTTTGTAGTTTGTAGATTTGTTGGTTGGGGCTGTGAGGGCGTTGTTTGCCTGGTTGTAGGTTGTCATTGTGTAGGTTGGTTTACCTCGGTTTGCAAGAGGTCGCTATATGGTTGCATTGTATTTGTGCGTTCATGTTTTAAGGATACAGTAACTTTGGTTTTGGATTCATAGTTGAAATTATGTTAATCTATTGTAATAGCATTTCATTGTTTTGTTTTTATTTGTGAATATTACTTGTGCGGGGTTTGATATTTTAACGGATTGTACAATGTGTGTTTTAGTGTTACCGTTGGTTTGCATTTGCTGATGCTTGGATTTGTTATTGTGCTGTATTAACTTTGTTACGCGACTGCATAGTTTGGGTACTGGTTGGTTTCGGTTTTGTTTGTGGTTGTTAGTTTTCTTTGGGTTTGGGAGTATTCGCATGTTTCATGTAGGTTTGGGTATTCTTAGATATGGTTCTGGTTATGGTTGTAGAGGGAAGATACTTTGTGTTTGGGTATGTAACTTGACAATTTTACTTTATATTATAGCGTTGCATTTGAGTTTGCAATATTTGCAGGTTTAGTTGTGGGGTTAGGGTGTTCTAATTGGCCTTGGTTACTGCTTTGTTGGCTTTGTTTTAGGATTAGATAGTTGGATTTGGAGTGTGGTAAGTAGTTTGTTAGTGGTTAGATTTACGTATGGGTTGTTTTGTGTGTCGTAGGTTTACTATGGCTTGCATTTTGTAATAGTTCATTCGTATGAATTTAGGGTTTTGTTATTACTTTGCTAATTTATATGCTATGTTTATTGATATTTGGTTTATAAATATATGCTGTACTGTTTTGTATATGGATGGTTACTTTGTTTTTTTGTGTTAACGTTAAGTAGGTTATTGCTTACAGGTTTGTTTAGTTGTTTTAACTGTGTGTATTTAGGTTTGTAGTACTGTTCAATACTATTGGTTTGGGGTTTCATGCTGGTTTGTTAGATTTGTTTGTTGGGATAACGGTTGTGGGTTTAGCTGGTTTGCTTGTGGGTTTTAGGCGAATTAAACTAGTTTGTATATTCGGGTTTGGTTTGATGCTTTAGTTTGAATATGTGGGTTTTGGCGTGCATGTTAGGTTTTGCTTTGTGTTGCATACGCTACATTTTGGTTGGGTTTGTTTGCAGGTACTACTTTGTTTTCGAAGTATTAGTAGTCATGCTAAGTTTCGGTGTTTTGCATTGTCGTTACTATAGCTCAATTATTTACGTGGCTCAGGCATGGTTTGTTATTTGAGCAGGTTTGTGCACTTGCGGGGTGGGGTTTTACAGGTTGACGTGGGGTTTTAATTGGTTGTTTGTTTTAAAGTCCATTTTGCTTTTGTGTGTGTTTCAGTGGTATACTGACCTTGCTACCGTTCAAATTTGGCTTCTTTGTGGACGGTTGTGTTACTGGTATTATTTAAACTGTAGAATTGTTACTTTTGGACATGCTGTTTTGTTGAAGCTTGTTACTAGCTCTTTAGTTGGATTGCCAACTTGTAATGGTGTCTTTTAGTTTGCTGGATTGTTTTTGTAGGGTGTAACGTATTGGATTGATTTGCGGTATTTGTATTTGGGATTTGATTTCGTGTTGGGTTTTGTTATGACATTTAGTTATGGGTGTTTGTATGTTGTTAATTTTCCAAGTTTGGGTTTTACGTTTCTTAGGTTTGCCTGTTTTCGAATTTAGCAGTTTGGATATAGGAACTGGTATTTTAAATGGTTTAGTATGTTGGGTTTATAGGTTTGTTGTTTTTGTTTTCGGAATATTTTGTGTTGCTTTTATGATGTTGCTTGTACCAGTAATGTTAATATTCTGTTAGCTTTATAGACCGTACATTTAGCTTGGTGGTTTGGGTTGCAGATGATTTGTATTTTTGGTGTTTTTTCGTGCTGCATATTAGTGTATATTCATTAGTTTGTTACTAGTTGTATAAGTTTGTTGTGTTTTTGTAGCTACGTGTGATGTTTCCTATGGTAGATTTGGTTTGCGTGTTTTATGTTAATGTGTGTTTGTGATTTACTCGTTATGTTGGTATTGTATGTTTTGGGCTGACTATGTAGTGGGTTCCAAAGGTAAGGGTAGTTGAGATTTTGTGTTTTATTCCGTGTTATGGGTACTTGGTTAAGTGTTGGCTTGTGTAGGTTTAGGTTTAGGGGCTTTTGTATTTCTGTAGGACTACGGGTTTTAGGTTGTTGTAGTGTTGGCATAATATACGTGGTTTGCAGGTTTGGGTTAAATTAAGGTTGTTTAGGTTAAGTTTGGCAGTTTTGGGCTTTTGTGGTTCAGGGTGAGTTGGCGGTGTGTTTTGTAGAAATTCAGCTAAACTACGGATTTTTAGGATGGTGTAGGGTTGATATAATATACGGACTTTGTAGGTTTGGGTTAGATTAGAGTTGTTTTAGGCTAAATTTGGGATTTTTGGGGTTTTCTTTTCGGTTTCGAATGGATTTTGAGGTTGTTTTTGCAGGTATTCAGTCAAACTGTGGATTTTTAGGTTGGTGTAGGGTTGATATAATATACGGGTTTTGTAAGTTTTAGGAGATTTGGTGTTTTGGGGTATTTATGGTTTAGGGGTTGTGGTTGTTTGGGTTAATAAGGGTGCACTACTGACACGTAGAGGTTTCGCATATATTTCTGGATTTTGCGTTTCTTTTGCGTT
This sequence comes from Vickermania spadyakhi, assembly GCA_030849815.1. Taxonomy (NCBI): domain Eukaryota; phylum Euglenozoa; class Kinetoplastea; order Trypanosomatida; family Trypanosomatidae; genus Vickermania; species Vickermania spadyakhi. The sequence continues at coordinate 7,001 of JASAOA010001310.1, read as the reverse complement.
GTTGTTACTTTATTTTGGCATGCGGTTACTTAGATGTTGTAGTGGATGCGTACCTCAATATTTGCTTGGGTAATGTTGCACATTTGGGTTTTATGATAGGTTTGAAGGGTGGGTGTTTCCTTGATTTAATAGTTTAGGATGGTGTAAGTTGTAGATGTGAGGTGTTTTTAACTATAAGGTTTAAATTATCGTTGTTCTGTATGGATACAAAGATTCACCGTATACTTTTGTAATTTGTGATGTTGGTTGGGTTTTCGTTGTTTTATGGGTGTAGTTGGTATGTCTGTTTGTGTAGACTTATACCTTAGTGCATTGTAAATTTTGTTTTGGATTTTATTTGTAATGCTTTCATGTTGGGTTGGGTGCTATATCATGTATTTTGCTTTTTATAGGTTTCGGGTCTTGAGATACTGGACGTAGCGTGAATTTTGTTGCTTGATAGTTTATATTTATGGTCGGTAAGGCTTTGTTTTGGGATTCGGGTACTCTGCAGTTGGAGTGCTTTGGATTAGTTGTAGGGTTTGCAGGAGGTTGGTTTGTGTTTTTATTAAGACTACATTTAGGACTCAGTGTTTGAGGGTTTGAATGCATATTTACGAGATGGGAGGCTGGTGTTTTGGTTGATATAGGTTGTCTGCATACTGATGTTTTGGGATTGTTGGTGAAACACGATGTGTGGGTTTGATTATAGAGGCGGCGCATGATTGTGTGGTACTGTGGAAACACAGGTGGATTTCGGTATTTTAATATGTAAGGTTTTGGATGTTTGGTTCAAAGTAGTATGATTATTTGGTGCAGTTTGTGTTTCCTATTTGCCGAGGTTTACCGTAGCGATATGTTTTGTTTTGTTTATGTAGTTTTGGTGAGTGTGTGTTTAATGCCGTGTACTTGGGATTTGATTTTAAACTTGTTTGTATAGATTGTGAATTCTTGTTATTTTGTTTCTGGTTTAGTGGCAGGTAGCTTGCTTACTTATAGAGTTGTATTATTGAGGTTTTGCTTTTAGAGGTTATGATTTGTACCGAACTTACGTGAAGTTTTGGTAACTGTTACTTTGGATTTGTAGTGTTGTACTTATTTGAGGTTTTGATTTTGTGTGTTTTATTGGATACATTGGATGAGGCAACTGCATATTGTAGATTTTACAGTAAGGTGTTTGTTTTCGTGCAAATTGGCGCTGTGTGTGCTTTGTATTTTAGCCGTTGTACTGTAGGCTTATTGGGGTTTTATGTTGCCTATTTTACAGTTATTATAATTTAAATGTAGTGTTTTATTACAGCAGTTGGATTAGGTTTGGTTTATAGTTTGTAATTGGTTTTAGATTGCTGTTTTAGGTGGGGTTAGAGGTGTTCCATTTTATTGATCAGGTGGTGTAGGTTGACTATGTATACTTTTAGTTGTGTGTTGTTGTTTGGTGTAGATGTTTGTGTTAGATTATGTTTGCGTAGTTTTGTACAGGTTAGTGATTTGCCGTATTTTATAGTGAATGCTTTGTATTTAGTATTTGACATCGATATCTCGTATGTATTTAAATAGAGTATGATATTTTGGGCTTTGTATATGTTTACGTTTTGAGGGATGCAGGGACACTTAACTTTACGTAGGTGTGGTGGATTTGTTTTTTAGATTTAGTTTTAATTTAAAGTTTTAATTTGGGTTTGTACACTTGTTTTTGATTAGGCTTGATTTGCATGGGGTGGATATTGCTAGATTTGTGTATTTTAAGTTTATGTAACACGTTGGCTTGTGTTAGGATTGCTTATAATTTAGGGGATATTTCTGCTTTTAGAGGTTTTATTAGTCGTAAGTTTTAATTGTAGTGTTTTGATGTGTGACTTGGTGGTTTGTTTTATAGTTATGTTTTATTGGATTTTAATATTTGCAGTTAATTATTAGGTGTTAGTTCGTTAAGGGGTTGTTTGGATAATGCATACAGAGCCGATGCACTTTGTTGGATTTGTGTATTATGTTAACTGTGGTTTGGATAGTTTGTAATATTTCGTATTATTATTTTTAGTGTTGTATTATTACTTGATGAATGCACGTATCATTTTGTATAGTAGGTTGGTTTATATGTGCGGAGTTTTAGTTGCTTGCTTGTATTGGTAAAGGTTATTAGTTTGTTTTGCTTGTGCTTGCATGTGGTGGATTGTTTAGTTTTGCTTTAAATTGTAGGTTTTAGCTTATTTTCGGTTTGATTATTGTGTGGGTGGTTTACATGTAGGTTTCATACATGTAGTTTGATTCTTTGTTGGGTTTTGGTAGCGTAGGTGTAGGCGTCATTAGTTTTGTTAGGGTGGTATTTTGTTTGACAGGTTTTATCTTTGGCTTGTAGTGGGTTAGAGCTTCGGATTTTGATGTTATTTTATAGTTTATTACGTAGGTTCTCTAACTGTGTGCTGCAGGTTTCAGTGCGTATTTGATTGCGAGGTATGGAGGTTTTGTGGGTATGTTTGGTGCTTTGTCGGGTTTTATATATGCGGGTTTGTTTTATGGTTCAGGAGGTTTACTTGCTGATTGTTTTTGTTTAATGAGGATTTTGCATATCTTGTGTATATTAGCCTGCATTAGATATGGGTTACGGTGGTTGCACTTTATTATGACCTTTTGTTTTGTGCATTTCTAATAGTTTTAATGCATCATAGTTTGCTGTTGGGATTAAGGTTTATATGTTTAATGTATAGACTATGTGTACAGTTTGTGCATGGATATGGGTATGTTATTTTTAGTTGTATATTTGTAATAATGCATGGTTTTGGGTACAGGTTGCTATTACTTTTATTGAATGAGGAATTTGTGATTAGTTACTTCCTGTGTGGTGATGTGATTTAGGTAGTTATATGTTTGCTTACACTTTAGGTGGGCTATTTGCTTGTGGATTTTGACTTAAGTTTTGCATGCCGTGTGTTACTTTAAATGATATTTGTAGTTCTTTGTGGTTTGTGGTTTAAGTTAGTAAATGTACATCTATAAATGTGTATTTTTGTTTGGGTTGCTTGCTTAGAGATGGGTTTTACGTTTTGTGGGTGTGTATGGTTTACTTTTTGCGGGGTTTACGTTGTGTAATATGATGTGTTTTTGTGTACACCTACATTGCTGTGTAGTTTCATATAGGCACCTTGAGCCGTTACATAAGCATGGTTAGTTTTTGACTTTTGGGTTTGTTGTTTTAGTGGTTTGCGTTTGTCTTTATAATTTGATTGTAGAGGGTTGTTTGTTTTATTTGTATTTTATTGTGTATTTACGGTTGTGTTTGGGTTTTGGTTTGCCGACGGGTTTGTCGGTTAACGGTTGCTGAGTTGTTGTGGAAACTGTTAGTGGTGCTTGCTAGTGGGTTTTGTTTGGATTTTGTTGTTTGTAGGGTCCGTATTTCAAGGATTGCTAAACTGCAAGATTTGGGTGTTATGGAGGGTCGATATAATATAAGATTAGCCTTACAGGTAGGCTTTTATCGTAGTATGCCGTTTTCCTGTGGGTTTTACAGGTAGGTTTGTATCACTATATGGTTAGAGAGTTCGAGTAGCTTTGTGTTTGGTTGGTGTAGGTTTATAGTTTCCCGCGCAGGACAATTATGTTTTCGAGTTGGGCTTGTAGGCATGGGCATACATTGTACTTTTTAATTTAGTATTTGTTTTCGGAATTGTTTGTGCAAAGGTTTCTGGATCGTTCATTTTACTTTGGGTTTAAAGGTTGATTTTGTGAAGTTTGCATTGCTGACCCTTTGGGGGTTCGCATTACATGTGTACATAAGGTTGGTTTTTGACTTTATGTTTTACTTTAGAAGGTTGTTGCTAATGGTGTGTGCAGGCATTGGAGATTTGATTTACGATGGATTGAGGCAGGTAGTGTGGGGGATTTGTGTTGTATTGGTTTGAGGGTTGTATTTATGTGGTTTCGAAATTTGTTTTGCTGTAGTAGGTTTTTGGGTTTCGATTGTGTAGTTGCGTATGGTATTGCAGTGGGGTGTCCACGTGTTGGAGATATTTCGCTGCGGCGAGTGTGTGTTTTAGTTGTTGCATATGTTTTGGTGTGGTAGATTTGGAGTTAGTGGTTTTGTTTTGCTTGTGTTATTGGTATGAGTGTTGCATAGGTGTGTTATATTTTGTGTGTAGGTTTGGGTTGTTTGTTTTGATTAAGGGTTGCCACGGTTTGGGGGTGTTTTGCGGGTGTGTGGGTTTGGGGTTTAGATTTGGTTAGTTTCCAATTATTTTAGTTTTTATAGTTAGTGGTTAGATGTTTGGTTTGGGTTTTATAGTTTGTAGGTTTTATTCGGAGTTAATGTTGTTTGTGCGTTTTCTTGAGGTTATTTACACTTAGTCGTGCTACGTGTGTTGTAGTTAGGTAGCAAGGGTTGGTAGTTAAGTTTTTATGTGGTTGTTTGTAGGGTTTTTAATTAGTTGTTTGGGGTTGTATTTGGTTGCTGCAGGATACTGCATAAGGTTTTGTGGGTTACGTGCTATTTGTGTTGGTTTGAGATAGTTGCTATTTTAAGGGATGTTTACTATAGGTTGTATTGTTGAGTATTTGTTATTTAAAGGTTTAGGTCTTGTATTTTGCATGTTTACAGTAAGTATCTACATGTTTTGTGTTTGTGTGTTAGAAATAGGTTTTGTGGTGGTTTATAGAGTTATTTGGAGTTTTGTTTGCGGGTATAGTATTTTAAGACTTGTATATTTGATTATAGTTATTTGGTTTATGCCAGTGAATTATGATTGTTAAAGTTTAGATATCATTTGTATTTATTATAACTTGTGTAATATTAATGCCCTATCAATGTGGTTTAGAGCGTTATTACTTTTGTATATGATGTAGAGATGCATGTTGGTATATTCGTTTGTTGTGCTCGGGTAGGGTACTGGTTTATAAACTGTATATGTTGTTTAATAGTTTTAGGTGCAATGTTTCTTATTCTGAGGGTTTACTTGTGTATGCTATATTGACTATAGGTTAACTAGGGTTGTAGGGTGTTCCGGTAACTTCCTATTTTGGGTTAGGTTTATTTATATTGTACAGTGGTATGTTTTGGGATTTAGAGTTGTTGTTGATTTCTTGTTGCATGTTTATATGAAGATTTGTATTGTTGCGTTTGTACTGCATTTTGGGTTTGGGGTTATTGTTTGGTGGACTCGCGTTTTTTTGATTTGCAGATTTAGGATGTTTTTAGAGGTTTGTTTTGGATTGCTTGCTTTGTGTTCTATGTTTGTTTGCTGGTGTTTCGAGTTTTAGATTAAAATTGTTTAATAGTGATTTACGAAAGGTTGGGTTTGTGAAATATTAGGTTTGTGGTTTTACTTGTTAGATTGGTGTTGTTTGTGATGGTCATTTAGTTTTGATGAGTGTAGTAAGTTTGGGGTGCATCTTTTGCGTTTGTTTTAGGTTTCGTAGGTAATTGTAATACATGTGTTTTATATGTGTTTAGTTTGGTTTCTGTAGTTAAGTTTCGAAGTTGTTATTTTATTTGTGCGCAACTTGACGTGAACGGTGTGCTGGTATGCGTTGGATTTGATGGTGTAATACATTAGTATATACTTTGTTTAATGGTACGTTAGATAGGTTGTTATTTTATTGGTTTATTATAGGTAAATGTGAAATCGCTTTATAGTTCGTAATATTGTGTTTGTATTATTATGTTTTTATTATTACTTGGGTTTATATAGTTATGTGGGTAGGTTTGCATTGTAATTTGTTAGTTGCAGTTGTTAGATTTGCTTTAGAGGTTGGTTGTGTATGTGTTACTTATATGGTGATTTAAATACGTTGGAGATTCCATTTTTGTAGTGTGCTAGTTATGACGGATTTTGTTGTATTAAATGGTTTAATTTGTATATGTGTGTGCTTTGCTTTAGCTGTTAGATTGTACTTGCTTTACTTGAATTGCCTCCAAGTTTGGGCATTACTAATTTAGGTTTGCTGATTTAATTGTCGTTTGTTTTTAGTTTGTATACTTGTAATAGTTGTGGTTTATGTGGTATTATCATTGTTTCTGGTTGTTTTAGGTTTTGTTTCTGTGGTGTTTTAGTTTGTGTTTAAATATTTTATGTTTAAGTTTGTTGCATGACTTGCTAGGTTGTTTGGGTTAAAATGGTAACATTTTACTTTTACATTTAGGTTTCAGGTTGGTTTTACTTTGTATGTGGTGAACGTCAGCTGTAGTTTGGTTTACCGTTACTTTTACTGTTTATTTGCTTTAGTGTTGTGGGAACTAGGGTTTTTTTTGCATTCTGGGTATTTAGTTTTCGTGGATGATGTTGCTGGTACGTTGTATCTTTGCTGAGATTTTCTGTTTTCTTTGAGGATGCCTAGATAAGCAAATGTTGTTAGGGTTTGCTTTTGCCTTTATAGTATTTGTATGTATTTTGCTTTGCGGATTTGCTTTGTGGGATTCTATTATACTGTTTGTTTAATGGTTTGATTTTGCTTGTGGTATTGTATGGGTGTACTTCTTTGGAGTTTGTTCTAGTTGTGGAGTTTATGGTTTGGATTGATGTACTTGTGGCGTTGTTTTTGAATGTTGCTTGTTGTATTGTTGGATGTATTGTTTGTGTTCTTTCTTATTAGGGATGCCTGTGCTAATTATTGTTCGTAAGTTTAGTTAACTGCTTTTGCGAGTTAGTTAGGTTAGGTTTATATTTGGTTAGTTTTGTAGTTTTATATTGCATTATGGTTGGCCACCCTACAGTTTCAGGGTGGTGGTTGGGCAACACAAGCTTTGTTTGGTATTTTGTTTTGGGGTTAACGTTTGGATATACTATCAGTCATTTCTATGCGCTATGGTAGAATGTGTTCTTTATGGATATTGATTCCGTTATTATATTGTTTGTAGTATTGGATTATTTGTGGTTTGATTTACGTTTGCTCTTGTTGCTTGTACATTGTTAATACAATTACTTCTTGCTGTTGGGATTTTGTGTTTTACTTTGAAGACTGTTGCGATAAGTGTTTTTATTTGGCAGTGTTTTGGTTTTCTGGTGTGTCCAGTGTATTGGAGTTGTTTTTTTTTT
>JASAOA010001309.1:0-14908 GCA_030849815.1 Vickermania spadyakhi | reverse complement strand
TTTTTTATTTGTATTAGCAAGTTACTTTGTGGGTATAAAATGTAGGGTGTTCGATTTGGTAGAGCTTGGGGACGTTATGTTTGTTGCGGTAGTTTAGAGTATTTTGTGTTCTAAATTTGTTCTAAATTCCGGTTTCGAAGTTTCAACTTCCTTTTAAAATAAATGTTGTGGTTTACTAGCTTCTATGAGGTTAGTTTCGGTTGCTTTTGTATGTGTTTTATGTGACTGTATAAGCATACGTTTGATTACTGGTTTGTTGTATTGCTGAATTATGTGTATTTGTTATTTTAGTAATAGTGCAGAAATTTGTTTTTATTTTTAATTATTACTTTGGGTATATGCATTTAGTTTAGAGAGTGTTAGGTTATAATAGGGTTGGAATATGTGTTTAGTGGGTTTGTTGTTTTATGGTTGGATTTATGTATTTGTTTGTTTGAGTTGGGTTAGTTATCATTTGTTACAGCTAGTTATGTTCTTATTGTGTGGACATGGGTTTATTGTATGGTTTATAGTTTGTTTTGTTTGATATCTTTTGCACTATAGGTTTTATGCTTTTTAGGTTTTTAGAGGTTTGTGTATTTGCTGTTTACTTGTGGATGTATGTTTGTTAAGTTTGCTACTTTGTTGTTTAAGTATTTGCGTAGTTCGTTGTGGTGGTAGGCTTTGGGTAGGGTTTCGTTTTGAATTGACTTTGAAATGTGTTTGTGGGTTTGTTGTTTGGGTTTGTGCAGGACTGCCTGAATTTGGTAGTCGCGTTAGTTGTGTGTTTGCATGTGTATTTTGTGACATTTTTGATAGTTGGTTGCAAACACGTGGTATTTTGGTATTCTGATAGATTTGGTATAATTCCATATATTCGAGATTTGTTTTTGTTATAAATATTAATTTTTGAATACGTAGTATATGTTGTGTTATTTTAATTAGGTATTTACGCACACTTTTGCATGTTGGTTATTTTGTTGTTTATTTGTTGAATGTAGCGTGCTGATTTTGTAAAGGTATAGGTATGGAGGCGGGTATTGTGCGGGTACTTTGTGATGCGTGAGTTGGCTAGTATTTGTATATTTACTTGAGTATCGTTTATAGGCAGGGTTTGCATGTTGTGGATAGTTTTAGTTATTGTTTGGGTATGAGATGTTTAGGTTTGTGTTACTTTGGTAGACTCATGTTGTAATTGGGGTTTTAAGTTGCTTGTGGTTTCGTGGTGGACGTGTAGTAGTTGATTTGTTTGGAATGTTGTTTTATTTGCTTCCGGTTATTTGGGTATCTTATGTTTGCGTTTTTGTTTTGGTGGTTTTCAGTTATTCTTGAGGGTTTTGGTTAGCTTTGTGATTTTCCATAGCTGTGGGTTGCGCTGGTGTTTTGCTTTTAGTTTGGTATAGTTTGTGTTATGTTTTGTCTATGGAGTTACTGATATTATACGTATGTTTGCTTTTATTGTTTCTACTTGCAGGTAGGTTTTCTGTGCATTTTGGATTTACTCTATATTTTAAGATTGCGGATACATTGATATTTGTATGAGTTCGACAGGTTGGGCATGTTGATTATATTCTAGATTTATAGATTTATAGTAATAGTGCTGTATTATAACTATTGTTTTTGTATTATTACTTGTTATAGGTAGCCGTGTTAGAATGTACTTGATTGTTACAAATTTTGTTGGTTTGATTGTGTAGTTGTGTACTTGTTGTTTATGGTTTTTAGTTCTAATTATTTAGCGTGTTTTTTCAGGGTTTGGGTTTGTGTATGTTTATGTACTTGTATATATGGTGTAAGTTTCGCATAGGGGTTACACTTTAAAGGTTGTTTGGTGTTGTATTTATAGTAGATTGTATAGTATTTTATTTTGATTGGTTTCTTGTTTGCTGGGTTTTGTGTTTGTGGAGTTTTCGCACTTGTTAAGAGTTTTTCCAGGGTACTTGGTTGCTTGTTTTGTAGGTTTGCTAGAGGTGTTGGCTGTGCGGTACATGGTCTGAAGTTTGGGGTAAGTTTTAGAGGTGTTGATAGTTGCTGGTTTATTTTGATAGTTGTGGCCATATGTGTAGGTTTAGTCTCAGGTTTTGTAGGTTTTTGCCTATCCCGTGGGTTGAACTTCAGGTTTTGGGGACTGTGTAGGGTTGATATAATATAAGAGGTTTCTTGAGTTTGACATTGTAATTTGTTTTGGATAAGTGGTACGTGAGGGTATTTCCTTTGTATTTTAAGAGTTTTTATAGGTTTCTAGGGGTGAATGTTCCGGTTTAGTGGTTGGGGTACAGTGCTGTGAGGGTGGTTTTCTTTGCAGGTTGGTACAATATCGGATGCAGGAGCAGCTGCCATGTATAGATGTCGAGGGTTGGCTTTGTAGAGGCTATTCAGCTGTTGGTTTGCGAGTGAGGTTGTTTAAGAGCGTGTTGTTTGCTAGTACTCCTGGCGATGCGATGCACTTGTGGGTTTGCGATAGGATGTTGTGGACATGGTTTAGTTTTCCTTGTAGGAGGTGTTTACGGTGGGTGGGAATATAACTGTTGGATTTTGTTTTTAAGTTGGTTTGGATAGGTTATTTTAGATGGTGATGATGTTTGATTTTAGGTTGTTTTATAATTTAATACACAGGGCTTAGTTGTAAGTTGTTAAATTAGCGTGTTGGGTCGCGAATGATTAGTTCCTTTTATGTGTATATTTTGCAGGACGTTGGGAGGCTTTGTGTTTTACGGTTATAAGTTGAATGTTTAGATTATGCTGTGGATTGCATAGAATGGGATGTTGTTTACAAAGATTGTTTTGTACTGGTTTAACTTGTGTGATTTTTAACGTTAGTGTTAAGCTTGGGGTTTTATCTTAAGTTGTTGGGTTTCTAATTGTGGTTGTCTCTGATTTGTTTATGTTTTGGGGTAATTGCGCGTTACTTACTGTTTGTTTTGGTTCGTGTTTGTTAGCGTTACATAGGTGCTATTTCCTTGCATTTAGAGGTTTTGGGCTGCTTTTATAATGTCGCTAATTTTCTTTATAGATGAGTTATAGCGTTTCTTAGAGTTTTTGATTGCTGTTTGCAAGCGGTTTTTCCTGCTAGTTTCGTATATACTCAATTATACACTTTACAATGTTGCTTGTAATTGTTTGTGCGTGGACTATATTGTTTTGTTTGGGTTTGCTTATTTGCAGGGTTTTGTTATATTACATAAATACTTTTCTTTTGTGGTGTGTTTGACAAGCTACTGTTGTTTGGGGTATCTTTTGGGTTTCGTAGGCTTGCATAATTTGTGCAGTGCTTGGGTTTGTTTGTTATGGTTTTATTTTTACCATATTATATTATTTAGTTTTAGTTGAATGTGTTACGGGAGGAGGTTGTAGATTGTGTATATTTGTGTAGGGTTTTGTATGTGCATTGTTATATTGTGTGTTTTGTTTTAAGGTTTACAACTGGCTGTATATGTAGGCAGTGTATTTGTGAGTTTATTTAGCAGACTAGTGAGAGTTTTTATGTAGCGTGTTTCTGTGGATTTATATTTTGTGGCTTTATTGTAGTTGTTTTGGCAATGGATTGTGTACGTTTTGTGGAGTATGTTGTTAGTGTGCGTATTCATTATGGATGCTTGGACTTGTGGGTTTGCTGTTAAGTGTGTTTTAGTGTATTGGTTATTTGGGGATTTCCAGTGGTTGTTTTAATGTGCTTCGTTTGTATTTGCGTTTTAGTGCCTGTATTTTGCGTTTCGTATTGGTTTTTAGTTTGGGTTATGATTGATTTATTACTTGTATATAGAGGGTTTGTTGTTTATTTTAATTAGTATACGTGTTTTGTAGAGGTTGTTAGTGTAATTTTGATTTAGTGTGTTTGGGTTTATAGAATTTGCTTATAAGTTTATAATTTACGGATAGGTAGGTGTCGCAGATTTGATTTTTGGTGATAGCCTTGCATGGTTTGGGTTTTAAAATTAGTTAATTCGTTTACTTTTTACTTTTGATAGTTGTGCTTTTAATGCACCTCGAATTTAAATGTAGGATTTGCAGGCATGGCTTGAATGGTGGTTTTACTTTGTTGTGGGATTGGCAGACTTTGCAGGTTTGTATACTAGTATTTAATTTGTTTTTTGTTGTAATATTATACAAGTGTGATAGTGAGTTTTGATTATTTATTACTTTTTGTTTGTTTATTATTGTATTTTGCGTTATTTAAGAAGTCGTGTTATATCTTCTTATTTTGTATAGGTCTTTAGATTTGGTTAGTAGACTTATAGTTATTGGAGCACAAGTTAACTTTTACGCTTGTGTTTTTGTATTTAGACGTTTTTAAAGGTTTGGTGTGTTAAATATGATTACATACGTACAGTTCATGTTTGTTTCCGGATATCGTAACTTATGCAGACGTTGTAGGTTGGGTTGTCGTGTTAAAGTTGTTTACCTTTGGTGATGAGTAGGTTTTGAGAGTCGGTGTTTTTGTTGTTTTAATTGCGAAGACTTGTTAACTGCTCTAGTTACTACTGATTTTCAGGTTTGGTATACAGGTTTATTTGAGGGTTACACGCTTGTAGTTTTGCGTTAGATGTTTGTTTTTGTTTTGAGTGGTTTGTTGGTCGTGTGTTTGCTGGGTTTGCATAAGGTATTAATGTACTTACTAGTTACTAATTGTGGTTTACTTGTAGGGTTTGGGTTGGTTGTTACATTTCTTTCTAGTCCCAGTATAACCTATTTGTAGTTTGTGGGTTCAAGATCTTCGTTGTAGGTTTTTTATGCTGTTGTTGTGACATATTTACCTGTTGTAGACTTTAGGAGTTGCTTTGCGGATTCTGACATTTGGTATATATGGTTGTGTGCTTGTACATTTGGTTTGCAATGCTACTTTATTATCTTAGTATGTTTGAGGCACTTATGCTGAAATTGTATTGTTGACGTACATTTATACCATATACTTGTACATTGTAATAATAATCTGTTACGTCGTTGTTCTTGTGATATTACTTTGATATAATATATAATTGATGTATATTGTGTATATGCTTATAGACTTGTTTAGATTTCGTGGTTTACTTGTTTTCCGGAGTTTTAGGTTTTGTTTGTGTTAAGGGTTGGGTGTTAGCGGGTTTCTTACCTTTGTTTTATTTGATAGACTTGGATTCGATGTTGTATGTTTTATTACACGTTGCTTAAGGTTGGTTGTTGTAGTATTAGCAGTGTCGCGGGTGTGTGGTAGGTGTGAGTACGAGTTTTGGTGTTTTGTGGATTGTACCACAGTTTTTTGTTTATCAAGACATGAGCCAGTTTTTACTTAGTGATGTTGCCACCTTATAGTTTCGTTGTTTTTAAATTGCTTTATGTTTGCACATGGGTTTGTACTTGAATAGGTTAATTGTGTATTTTATGTGTTTGTGTTTAACTTTGGTTTTCGATACTTAGTTGGATTTGTTTGTGTTGCAGTGTAACTGTGCAATAGTTCTTTGTGATGATTTGCATTAACTTGTATTTTTGTTGATTTGCTTATTGCAGCTCCAGTGCTTGTTGTTTTAGTGTTAGTTTTGTGTGCGCTTTGCAGGTAGGTTTGCTGTGTGTAGGGTTTATGTTATCATCTGTTTAGGTGGCATACATGGGTTAGGTGGGCTTGATGCATACTTTGTGATTTGACATTTTGTATAGTTGACTCAAAGTTTATATGCAGAAAGGGATTGCGTGATCCAGTTACTATTGATGTTGTTTAGTGTTTGCGTTAGTGCGAGGTGTTGCATAGATACTAGTTGTTTTGGTAGGCGATTTCTTGTGTTTTGAGATTTAGGGTTTACTCGTACTGGGGATTGTATAACTGCGGATTTCGGGGCTGCTGGAGGGTTGATATAATATAGTAGTTTTGGGGTTTCCGGGTAGATTTCGGGGTTTTAAGGGTTTTTAGAGCCTTTTTAGGGCTGTATATACGATTGAAGTGTCATAGAGGTTGGTATTTAGGGTAGATTTTTGGTGTTTCATGCTTTTGGACCTTTTGGGTTTTGTGGGTTTGTGGGCAGCATTGGCATGTTCGGGTTTACGGTTTCGGTTTGTTTGGTTTGGTAGTGTTGGGTTTTTGTTTTCGATTTATTTCTGTGTGCGATATATTGTTCGATTTTTATTAGGCATTCCTTGGAGTGGTACACTCTGCGACGCGGGTATGGTGCGATATACGATACTTGGTATAAGGTGTAGGTTGTGTAGAACGTGTACTTGTTTCTGTTCTGGTTGTGGAATACAGTGGTGATATTTACTTGTGTTTGGGGTTTGGCTTTTACGGTATTTGCATTTGGGATTGAATCTGTAATTCACAATACTTTTGTGTAAGTATTTTGCGTTGTGGAGGTTTTACTACGTTGGGTTTGCTTTTTAGAGTGTTTGTATACACTTCCTTGATATTCTTTTGGGTTTCACACCTTCATGGGTTTTGGATGTGTTTGTAGAGTATGTGGATTTGGATGGATTTTGCTTATAAGTACGTAAGTTGCTTGAGGTATAGTTTCGAATGCAGGGGATGGGTGGTTGTGTGTTAGGTTTTTGTGTTGATAGTTTTTGGGTTTGATAGGTTTGCGATAGAATGGGGTGGTTGTAGGGTTGGGTGTAGATTTGGGAATATGTTTTACGGTATCGATAGGTGTGTTATGATTTAAAATTACGTATAAGGGTGGTGTACTTAGTTTTGGTTTTTTGCTTTGGTTTTACTGTTTGGTATTGGATGTTTGCGTTGTGTGGGTTATTTTGCATTGTTTATTTGGTATGTTTGAGGTTTTGTTTTTGACTATGGATGTTGCGGGGATAGATGAATATTGTGGGTACGTATGGCTTGTGTAAATATTTTACTAAAGGTTTTAATTGCTGTGGTTTATTTGTAGGGTGGTTTGTTTTGGGGTTTGTAGTATAATTAGGGAGTTGCTTGAGGATTTTGGTAGTGTGTTTAATTGTTAGTAATTGTGTTTTCGTTTGCGTGCATGCTGATGGGTTTCCGTAGGGGGTGGTTGTTACTTACTTGTAAGGGTTGTTAGTTTTCTCCATGTTTGGAATGCTTTGCTTGGGTGGTTTTCAAGTGCTGTACTTAGTTGTGTTTGTATGTATGTATTTTACTTGTTGTATTTGCTTGCGGACGCACACAAGGTTTGTGTATATTGTAGTTGGTTTCGCGCATTGGTGGATATGTTTTATACTGTTTGATGTCGCATTTAGTGTGGGTAGAGGGTTTGCGGTTTGGGCGATTTGCGTTTGCAAGGCTTGATAGGACCGGTATTCTGCAAGGCAGTTGATTATTACGGATTACTGCCACGATGGGTAGTTTGATTGTTTGTTTGGGTTAATAGTTTTAATTGCTACATATTTAGTTTTGTTGTTTAGGTTTTGTTAGACAGTCGAATTGATTCGCTTTTCTTTTGTATGTATATTGTCCATTTGTTGTGTTGTGTTGGTGGAGTTTTCTACTTTGGTAGTTAGGTTTATAACCTTTAATTGTATTTGCGATTAGATTGAGCTTCCTGGAGGGGGTTATAGGTTTGTATTGTTTTGGTTGTTTGTAGATATAGTTACAGGCGGCTATGTAAAGTGTTTCCTGCGCTGGGCTTAGGGCCTTGAATTAATAGCTTTGTATTTATGTATCCTCTACATATGTTTTTACTACCAGGGAAGGTTTGTTGTTTTTGGGTATTGTGGGTATTTATATTTAATCGTATTTGATGTTTTGCGAGGTTTGGTCGTTAAATACTAATGGTATTAAATGGTTTATGCGTATACACTGGATGTTGTTTTACGTCGTTACGTTTTGTTATGTGTAATGTTTATTTATATCAGAGAGTTGGTTTTGGATCACGAGGTTTTTAGTTTGCTGTAAATAGTGTGTCGGTCTGGGGTTTGTTTGGTTGATTTCATTTATGCAGATTGTGTATAATATCTTTAAATATTGCTGTTGTGCTTGCATATTATAGGATGGGTTAATTGTATATGTTAATATTCAGTATATTTAACGTTTGCTTGTAGGTTCGCAGATGATTTCCACGAGGTGTTGTCCGGGTAGGTAGATAAGCCTTGATTTGTTTTTAGTTTCCGTGAACGCGCTTTTGGATACATTGGATATTAAGGGTTGTTATTTTCATTACATTGTGTAGTTGATGCATTTTGTTTGCGGTGCTTTGTTTGCGACTTTGTTTTGTTTAGTTTTGTGTAGATTGTGGTAGTTGGATTGGCGTTGGGGGTTGGCCTATATTTAGGTTGGTTGAAAGTGTTTTATTGTGTGATTTGAGTGTGGGTTCAACATATTTTACTTATAATGGCTTTCGATGGTTTTCATAGGTATGTACTTTGCAGCGGATTTGGTTACTTTTAGGTTTTTGCGAGACTTGTTTTGTGAGTAATATATTGCATTTGATTTGCTTGTGGGCTTGTTAGAGTGTGTTGAGGGTAAGTTTGAATTAGATTATAATGTATTTCATTGTGGATTGTAATATTTCACGTTGATATTCTTTGTTTTATAGTATTACTTTGGGTAGTTAGTTATGTTGTTGTTTATATGTTTCTATGAGCAGGTGTTGGTTTCGGGATAGGCTTGTATTTATATGCGTGCTGTATTAGTGGTTTTATGAATTTGATTGTTTCAGAATTTAATATTTTGTATTTGTTTACTTTGGGTTTTGGGTTTATTGTTAATAGTTTGTAGACTTGCTTGTAGGCTTGCATTGTAAAGGATTAGTTACACTTTGCAATTATGTTACGGATACTTTAGTTTCGTGTATTTGACTTACTTGTGATCGTTATTTTGTAATATTAAAACTTGCATTGTGGTTGTCGTATGTTATTACTTGGGGTATGAGTTTTGTTAATGTTACTTTGCTTGTGGTTTGATTTATGTGTTTAATTGCTTGTTTTCCGTGTTAGTTGCGGACTTTTGCTTTTCGGTGGATTTGTTTAATTGTTCCTGTTTTGTTTTCAGAAGGTTGTTACCTTTTTGGGTTGTTTCCCTTTATTTGTGCTTGTTAGTCATGCTATGTATGCTTAAGTGCTGGATTCTTAATGATTGTGTAGTTCGCCAATCTTTTGGTATTCTAACTTTATGTAGTTACTTTTAAGCTGCTGATATTTATTTTGGTTTTGAGTTTGTAGTATTTATGATGACTTATAACCTCAGAGTTTAGCGTGTTAGTACAGGATAACGAGTTGTTTTGACGTAATTTTTTTATCGACAGTGTAGGTGGGACGTGAGGTTTGTTCTTTCGATTGTAGTTTATGGTTGGTTTAGTTTGTTTATTTTGTTTGCAAGGTTTGTTGATAGTTGTTACGCTTTTTATTTTATTTTGCTGTTTCGCTTACCTAGAGTCGTGTACTTTAATGGTTTGGGAGGTTTTTGGTTTCTCGCGGTTGGGTTATATTGTAGCTTTGTTTGTGAGTTGCGCGTGGCAGATTGCTTGTTGGGTATGGCAGTGGTGGAATTTAGGTGATTTTTAGGTGAGAACTGCAGTATTTAGGCTTGATGGAGGGTTGATATAATATACGTAGATTTGTGTTGCCGGAGGTTTTTTGGGTGTTTATGGGTGTAAAATCTAGATTTTACGAGTTTTGATGGGTATTTTACCCTTTATTTTACGGATTTCCGCTGTATTTGTTGTTTACCCGTGGGTTTGGGAGTGTTTAATGTTTGGTTGTAGCTGGCGGTTGGGATTTGGGCATTTCGTTTGGGGTAGTCGGGTACATTATTAGCCATAGTAGGTTGCTGGTGCATACGTAGACTTGCTGGAGTTCAAGCGGGCGGGTTGTGGTTTTTGATGTTTTAGTTTGTTGGGTTTGTAGTATGTGCTAGGGTTTAGCTATTGCCACTTTTGATTTTAGGTTTGTAGTATTGTTTCGACGGGCATGGTCTTAAGGTATATGTTGGTTTGCATATTATATTGTATTTTATAAGTGATCTTTTATTTTAGGTTTTGCGATTACTCGTTTCCTGTTATGCTTTGGTTTGCAATAATTGTTTTACTTCCTGCGTTTAAGTTTGCTGTGCACTTCAGGTTGTTGCATTGTAAATTGCTGTAAAATTGTGGGGTAATAGCGTTTTATATTTGGTTTTGATCCATAATATTCCTGTATGAACCTTTGGGTTTTGTAGTTTTCGTGTTTGTTAGTTTAACTTGATGATGCAGATTTGTTGGTTTTAATTGTAGCTATGGTTTTGTAGGTTTCTGGAGTTGTAGTGTTATAGGTTTGACATACTAATTGTTGTGTGCTTTAGGTAGTGGTGGAAACTATTGTTGTACTTTGCTTATAGACAGTGGTTAGTAGTTCTGTTTTTAGATTGTGAATTGGTGGTTGTAGGTTGCTGTTGCGAAGTGTCTAGTATGTTAGATTTTGTTTTAAGGGTAGGTTACTTTATTTGGTATAGGATACGCCCAGAAGGTTTTGTTTTAGGACAGATTAGTTAGGTTGTTTTTGGAGATGCTTATACTTTTATAGACGTTGTTGGGTGTTGCGGTGACAGGTGTAGAGTAGTTTGATAGTTTCAGATTTTATATAGTTGTAGGTTTAGCGATTTATATTTCTTTTAGTTGTATTGTTGGTTAGATGGGTTTCCGTACAATGCTTTAACTGTGTATTTACTCGTTTATACGCTATATGTGGGTTGAGACTTTTGTTTTAATGTAACTTATAGTTGACTACGTTGATATTGCTCGGGTTTACGTATGTGTAGAGTGTGTTTTGAGTAGTTTGTTATGATGCTATTCATTACTAAATAATTACTTATATTGCTTTGTTTCTTGCATTCGTAATTGTATACGAGATGGGTTTATTTGTGTTGGATGCTTCGTAGGCTTCGGCGCATGCTCGTGGTTTTAATGTTTACTAAGTTGCATCATAGTTTGTAATAGCATTCCTTTTGCTTTGTTTTTATTTGTGAATATTACTTTAGGTTTATATTCCTAGTTGCTTGAGTTTAGTATACGTATTGGTTTGGTATTATTTTGTAAGATGTTTTATTAGTTGATTTGTAGTGGTTCAACTATAAGAGTTTGTTTTACATGGTTGTTTTAGTTTGAAATTACATTGCATTGTAGCTTTGTATTGTGCTCTATAATGAGCTGTGCAGTTGACTTACTGTAGCTTGCCATGTGGTGTGGTTTTATTGTAGGGTCGGGTATTGGGTATTGGTTTAGGGTTTAGGAGTTTGCTGAAGTTGTTAAATCCGGTAAATGTGTTTGGCATGAGTGGTTTTGTGTTTGCAGGCTACTGGGATTTGGGTGGGGTTATTCGTTTTAGATAGCATACCAAGGTGCCGGCGGGGCTGTGCAGTTCCATTTTTGTTTATTCTATGTGTTACAGTGGTCAGTTTCAGTCGTTATTTTGGTTCTAGTTACTTATACTTTGGTGGAATGTTTTTGTGGAATTTGTGCATGATGATTATTTATTATATTATGTTATTTGGTACATAAATTTGATTGTTTTCGTTATTACTTAGTTAGGTGTGTAAAATAGTGCATTTGCGTATAGTAGGTTTGTTGCAATCTGTAGAGAAGGTTTGGTGGTTTTACGTTTGTTGCGGGTGTACTTACTAGATTTGTTGGAGATCGGTTTATATTGTGGTTGGGCAGACCACTTGCTTGTTTTTGAGAGGTTTTATGTAAGTGCAATTGATGTTTTGGGGTGCCGTTAAATTTGTACATACGTGGGGGTGTCATAGTGTAATGTGTGTGCTTGAATCGGTTTTGTGAGCGCTGTGGTTTTAGTAGCTTTTATTGTATATGTTGGTGTTGCTGTATTCTTACGGACTACTTTATATTTCCTGCAGTTTTGCGGTTGCATGCATAACTGGTGCTATAGATGTTGTATTATTGCGCGTTTGTTTGTTTTTGTTGTGTATTTGATGATATTTGTGATAGTTGTTATAGTTTTTGTTTCGATATGAAGGTTTTGTTTTGGTGTTGCTATATATTTGGTTTACAAGTTTATTTAAATACTTAATTTTAGTGTTTCATTAGTGCATTGCATAGGTGTTGATTTGCAGATTTGAGTTTCGCCTTTAAGCGTGTTGCTTATACGTCTTTTATTGTAATACTTGTGAGTTTTGCTGTGCTTTTTGTGACTTGCGTGTTATTTTATCTATTTTACGTAGGATTTGTGTTGTGTGCAAAGTATGTTCCTTGAGGTGTGTTAGTGTTGTAGAACTTGAGCCTGTTTTCTTGTGAGGGTTTGGTTTTATGTTGTGTTTTGTGTTTAGATAAGTTTACTGTTGGTTTTGCTGTTTTTATTTTGTGGGTATTTGGGCGATTGGTTTTACTTACATGTTAGGTTGTACATAAGTTTAAATTGGTTTTGTGATTTTGTTATAATTTGTGTTTGATGTAGATTTATGTGAATTGTTATCTTTGTTAGAGCGGGTTTTGCTTAAGTTTGTTAGTTTGTTGTTTTAGGTTTGTTAAAGGTGGGCGATTTTTGCGTTCTTTATTTAGGTGTTACTGAAGTGGAAGCTTTACCGATTGTGTATTTATTTATATTTGTATAATGAGTTTTAAATTTGTGATTTGTTAACTTCGGTGTCCTTGTGGTTATTGATGATTTGGGTAGGTTGGTTTGGATGGCTGGTTAGTAAGGTGTTTGATTTGGAGTGCTTATTGTAAGCTTATAGTTGTATTTGTAAATTAGTGATTTACTTTGACTTGTGTTGTATACTAAGGGTTTATTTGTTTGAGTTATTTTGGGAATGTTTCTTTTGTAGGGGTAGTTTGCGTAGCTGGTTATGTTTGTAAGTTGTATTTTCTTTGAGTGTTAAAGTAGTCTAGCGATTTTGTGGTGGGTAGATGTTTGCGTTAGCCCATATTTTGGCTTGTAGAACGGTTGGAGTTTATTTTGTGTGTGTATTGCGTATTTTTAAGTTGGTTGATATCTAATGTTAAGTTTACAATTTAACTCGTTGTTTTACGTGTGGTGGGTTTGACATGCTTGAGTTGGTTTGATTTGCAGGTGTGTTGTAGTGTGGTTATTTATTTGGTAGGGGTTTTATTTGTTGGGTTTTGTTGTGCTTATGGTGTTTTTGTGAGGGTTATGTTACTGATTTGCAGTGTGGATTAAAGTATGGCTTGCGGCTCTTTGATGTGGGTTTAGTTTGGGGGTGTTTTCCGTACTTTGGCTAGGTTTTGATTTTAGTTAGTATGTGCATTTTAGGTTTTACTTGATTAGGTTTTGGGACAAGATGTTGGAGTCTTTACCTGTGAGTTCGGGGTTGTCTGAGGGGTTGATATAATATAAGTAGTATTTGTATTTGACAGGTTTTACGGGTTACCTGGTATGAGTTCTGCTATATATAAGGGTCAAATTAATGCTGTTATGGTTTATATTAGGGTGTGGAGGTTGCATATGATTTCAGAAGGTTATAGGTGGTAGGTCAGGTTGTTATAAATTTGTTGTGTTAGCGATTATTGGCTGCGGGATTTTAGGGTGGGTAAGGTTTATTTGACAGATTTCATAGGTTCAAATTTGTGCACGATTTTACAGGTTTGTTTAGTTTTGCCGTAGCGTTAGCGGGTTTGGGTTTGCTGCGTGTGGTTTGTGTTTTAAGTTTGCTTGTTTCTGTGGAGGTATTATATTTGGAATTACGCGTTTAGAATGTGTTAGCTTGGCCGTTTTGTTTGACGTTTCTGTAGGCTTAGTTATATGTAGTTTGTTTAGGGCACTTCGTAGGTGCAGTTTAGTTATAGGATTTTTGTTTTGATTGCAAGGTGAACTTAGGGATGTTATAATTACTAGCTTGCATTTGCTACGTAGTATTGTAGGTGTGTTGCATTTATAGATGGAATTGGGGTTTTATAGTGGCTAGGTAGGTTTAAGAATGTTGATTGTGTAGCTACCTACGTGTGGGGTTTATGCTTTGTGTTTTGGGATTTTTGGGGTTTTCTTGTAACTGTTTTACGCGTAGGTTTGTAAGTTTTACTCTAGTTTTATATTTACTTTTAGAGGTTGGTTTTGCGTGTTATTTTGTACCTTAACTGATTAGTTTGGGATCATAGGTTTTGCTTTTGTGTTTTGTGAGTTTGCAAGTTGTGTGTTTTGGGTTGTTATTCCTCTCGAACGTTTGGGTTGTTGTTTTAATTGTAAAGCAATGTTATTTGCTTAGGTTTTATTACATATTTTACATATCGGAAGTTTGTAAGATGCTTTATTTTGTATCTTTTGGATTGTTTATTGTGTACTTGTATGCGTAGTTACGTTATAATTAGTTAGTTTGTAATTTGGGGTTTTTCAAAGTTGTTCATTTATTTACTTGATGGATACCGCTTTATTTTGGCTTAATTTGCTCATAGACGCATTTGCTTAGCTTATATAGCTTTGCTGATATTGCTTGTTTTGCTTTGCGTTTATTTTGTGTTTAAGGTAGACTGTGTGCTTTGTATTGTTATTGGTTTGGTTTACAGTTTGTTATTTTGTTAAGTTTCGTATACATGTTTGTTTGGGTTTAGTACGGGCAGGGGTTTTCCCTATGGGTATGCTTTGGTTTACTTGCTTGTTAGCGTTAATAGGTTTCTACCATTGCTTTTGGTTTAAGATTTGTGGTTATTGTTTGCTGTGTTTGTAGGGGTAATTATTACTTGTAATTAGTTTTTGGATTTGTGTGAATGGTAATGTGTGTAGGGGTGTATATTGCTTGTATTTTGATTTGTTCGGGTTTAATTGAGCTGCGTGGTTTATGAACGGTATCGTTTAATTGTATGTGGTGTATTTGGTTACGCAGCACGTATTTTTACGGTATTTGATGTAGGTGTGCTTGTTGCTTATGTTTGATGTTTTGTAGGGGAACGTGTATAAGAGTTGTGAGCATATGGTTGGTTATTTGTTGGTGAGTTTGTGTTTTTTATTTGTATTAGCAAGTTACTTTGTGGGTATAAAATGTAGGGTGTTCGATTTGGTAGAGCTTGGGGACGTTATGTTTGTTGCGGTAGTTTAGAGTATTTTGTGTTCTAAA
>JASAOA010001308.1:0-14907 GCA_030849815.1 Vickermania spadyakhi | reverse complement strand
GCGATTCTTACTTTGATTTTGCTTTGGTTTATGGTTACTGTGCTTCCGTGTTCTGGGGTTTGTGCAGCTTTATAATAGGTTTCTTCATGAAAGATTTAGTTACGTGTTATAAGGGTGTTGCGAGGTGTTGTACTATTGTGTTAGGTTTTTGTAGTTGGTTTTGCGGGGTTTGGGTTCGTTATGAAATGGTATGTAAGCTTGTTTCGTAATTGGTACTCGGTGGTTTGCATCTTGTTTATGCTAGTTTGTTGAGATTATAGTTAGAGGTTTGTTTGTTTTATTATTGGTTTATTTGATTGTCCATTCAGATTTGGCGTGTTTCAGTTTTGTTATAGTATTTTTATAATACATAGTTGGCATAGAAGTTTGGTTTGTGTTTTTATACCTGGGATACGCAATGCATGCTTAATTTAGGTTTTTGTTGGCTGCATGTTGGGTTTGCTATTTATGATTGAGTTTGGTGCATAACTTACTGGAGTTTTTGGGTTGGTGATACTTGCTGTTGTGGGGGATTTTCATTTGTCGGGTAGGGTTGCGCAGGGTTTGCATGTTCGAACTGCAGGATTTGTGGTTGGTGTAGGGTTGATATAATATAAGGGTTACTTTGCATAATTGCTGATTTTAGAGTTTTCCTTGGGAGTTCATGAATTTTGTGGTTTTCCGGCCCAATTTAGTCGGTATTTGTGTTGGATTTTGGATTGAATATTAGTTTTCAGTTAATTTCCGGTGATTCGAAGCATTTAGAAGTGTTTTTCGAGTAGTTGTGAGTTTTACAGGTTTGGTTTCTGAGGAGTTGGGTAGGTACCTTCAAGATGTAGGTGGCGTGGAGGGTTGATATAATATAAGGTTTGGTACATTGATGTGAGTTTTGTGGTTTTCAGGGTTTGTAGCAGGATTTAGATTTTCGTTGTGTGACTTTGGATGGGCAGATTTATAGTTTTAGTAGTTTGGATGGTTTGATTGTTGTTTGGGTTTCATATTTAAGTGGTTGGGTATTGTTTTGCATACGCGGAATTGGTTGTTGTGTTTAAATGATTGGTTGTTATAGGTAGCTTGTATTTAAAGAATTGTTTTACTAATGTAGCTGTTTGCTTTGTGTTTACTACTTTGTGTGTGTTTCTGGGTTTGTTTTGTTTTGGTTTTGGATTTCTTTTAGTTGTTGTTGTAAGTTTACAATGTTTGCTTTATGTACATTGTTCGTTAGACAGTTGTTTGATGGATGGGTTCTTCGTTAGTTTTGCTTCCAGATATAAGATTTGCAGGTTTTGTTATGGGTTGGGTTGTGGGTTTGTGAGGGTGGGGGTTCTTGTTGGATTGTGTTTTATTGTAAACTTGCGTACTTTGCACATATGATTAAGATTTAAATGGTGTAATTTTGTTTAGTTTTGGATTTGTTGAGGCGTTGTTGCCTTGTGGTGGGTACCTTTTGTTGTGTGATTTGCATTGGTAGGGTTGCATAAATTTAGATTCTGTGAATGAGTTTTGAAAGTTTGCTTATTTTGTGTGCATAGGTTTGGGAGTTTGATAGTGTGGTACTCTTTTACTGGTTTAGATGGGTACGTTTGATTTACACGTTTACTATTAAATGGAGGGATTTGTTTACAATGGATTTTGCTTACTTGTTTAGTTTCAGAGAGTTGGTGTTGGGGTTTTTGATTTTGTGGGTTTGGCGTTAAGTTATTATCTTTGTTTGAGGGTTTTGTTTTCTTTTTGTTGTTTAACTTGGGTGTGGTAGATTTGTTTGGTATGATCCTGCTAGATTGTTTGACGTCGTAGTTGTATTTGGATATTTGTTTATATTTTGTTTTGTGTAAGTTTGCTTGCAAGGTTTATTTTAGTGTTCGCATAACTAGATGTGTGGTTTAATTGTTTGGCTTTCCAGTTGTTGTTTAGTAGTTAGTTGATGTGGGTTTGCGGTTATATGTGGATTGTTTGGGTTTTTCCAACTAGGTAGATTGACGTACGTTGTGGTTGGATTTAGGAGCCTTACGCAGTTTACGTTGGTTGTTTGTGTTGTATGTTTGTTTATGGGTTTGGAGGTTTTGTTTTTATATTAATCATTGAGAGTTTGTATATCTATGTATTTGTTTCGGTTTTAGTTGGTTGCAAACTTTCGTTGTAGATTGGGTTTAACGTTTGAAGTTGGTGGTTTGGAGTATTGTGAGTTGCGTTGTTTAGTTTTCGTTTTTGAGTTTGTTGGCAAGGGCTTCGTTTACTGGTTTTGTTTTAGATGTTTACATTGTTGTTAGATGCAGTTATGTTAGATTTGCTACTTCTGGATTTTCAATTAACTACGTGTTATACTTACGAGGCTTGTTGGGTTGCTTTGGGTTTAGAAGATGTGTTGAGTGTATTATTATTATTGTTATTTTAGGTTGCTTACAGATTCTTAGTTTATTGTTTATGTTTATTTTATGATGCAGTTCTTTCGTTGGGTTACGAGTAGGGTACTTATTATCTCACGCGAACTGATTTTGTGAAGGTGATTATTATTGTTTTGGTAAAGCTTGTAGAGTTGGTATCTAGGTTAGTTGTGAGGTAGTTATGTGTTTGGTGTGGGTAAGTTCACGTATTTAGGAGGTTGCAGTGTTTTGTGATAGCAGTTACCTTAAGATTTAAGGTTCTGTTATTTGTTTGCTTTGTTGGAGGTGTGTTATAATTTGCTTTGTATGTTGTAATTTGATATATTGCTTTTCAGTTATTGGTTTTGGTTTTTTGATATTATGTAGTTAAGTTATATTGATGTAATAGTTTGTTTCTGTTATTGTGTGGTGTTATTACTTGGTGAAATGCAGCTAAGTGGTGATTTTCCGGGTTGATTTCTGGTAGGATTGTTGTGGGTTGTTTTTGTTTTGAGTTAGCGAGTTTGCTTTGTATTTGGGGTTGTGCACTTACGTATATAGTTAGTTTTAGATTGCCTGTGTTTGGTGTTGCATTTGTTTTTGTTTTATACATTTGAAGTTTTAAGTGGGTTGCAGCGAGCTTCGGATTGAGTTTAAAGTTTATAGTCATTGTGTTGACTTGAGTTGTTAAGAGTTGTTTGGGTTGTTAAGATTTGACATTTGACTTTGTCGTGGGCTTGGATGTTGGTTAGGTTTGTTACATTGTTTGTTGGGTTTGTTTGCCTGGGGGTGCTTCGTTTTGTGTTGGCGCCACTTCGGCACGTATAGCAGTAGTTTACTTATACGGTTACGTGAGCGTGCACTACTACATGTTTTAGCGTTTGTGAAACCGGTTTTTGTAGGCTGATTTGGCATTACAGATTTCTTGCTGAGGTTGTTCATATAGGTTGTTGCATGCAGCGCAGATATTCACCTTGTATAGATTTTGCATTGGTTAGTTGTTGGGTTTCGTTTGATTGTTGGTATTTGTAGTTTCGGTTATTTGGTTTAGAGTTTGTTTATGAGTTTTTGTTGTTGTGGCTGTTTCGGTTTGCATTGGTAGGTTACGTGTACTTTGTTACGTTTGTTGGGGTGCGGGGTTAGAACTTCGTGCTTTTCTTTTGGATTTTCTTGTTTAGTGGAGTGTGTTGAATTCAGGCTTGTGGTTTATTTCGTTAGCGTTAGGATTTTGGGTTTCGTGTTTTCAGTTATTTATTGAAGATTATTATTTATATTTATTGTAATATTTATTTTGTTTTGATTGGTGTATTTTATTACTTTATTCGATAGATTATGTGGTTGGTTTGACTTCTGGGATTGTTTTACTGTTGGTAGAGTTAGTTTGTTTTCTTGCTTGTATTTGTTATAGGCGTGTATGTTGCTTTTGGATCGTGATTAAGTGTATTAGTAATTATGGTGGTTTTTGATTTACGTTGATGTGTTAGGCTATGGGTTTTATCTGCTATTTGTAGTCTTTAGTTTTTCTTTTGGAAACCTTGTGATTACGACACTGAGTATGTGTTTGCTTTTAGTATTGTGTGGTTTGTGTAAATTGTGGGCATACTTTACTTGTTATAATTAGCTTATATATTGTTGTTAACTTTTAGTTATAGTTATAGATGTCCTCGAGGTAGGTGTAAATCTTGAGTTTGTATGCTTTGGAGTTTTGTTAAGTTTTGTTTATTTGTTTGTGATTGCTGGTTTTGTGTTTAGAGGTGTTCCAGATTGACTGAGGTTTACGGTTTAGGGTTTGTTTGTGGGTTTTTATTTGTTACTACATTATTTATTTTGTGTTTTGGGCTTGTTTTTGTTGTGGTTTTAAGGTTTGGTGTACTGATGTTATTGCTTTCCGGTTGGTTAAAGTGCGTATTTTGTTAGATTTGTTTTTTGTTTGTTTTGTATGTTGTTGGGTAATGGTTTATAACACCATCTGTGTAAAGGAGGATTTTGCGTAAACTTCATACTTTCGGGTTGGTGGAGGGTTGATATAATATAGACGCCTTGTAGCAAGGGTTTAAATATTAGTTTTAGGGGTTGCTAAGACGTTTTAGTGTTTCCTAGGGTTTTAGCCACTTATAAGCTATAATTTGGTTTACACTAGGCAGGTTTTTCGATTTCCTGAGGTTTTGCTTTCCGTAGATATTGGTATGTTGGTTAAGGATAGCTGTTAATGGCATACTATGTAAGCTGCAGTGCGCAACGATGCTCTTATATTTGATATATTATGCTATTTGGTATATGGTTGGTTTCGCTTGTGTAGTTGGTAATTTGGATGTCTTTGCTGTACAGTTATTTGTGAACTAGTTTTGGTTTTTACATTTTGTGGGGTTGTGGTTTCTTTAAATGGGATTTGTTATATGGGTTTTACGTTTGTGATTGAGTTTTAAGTTGATGTATAGGTGTATTGCATTTCAAGTTCCCGTTATTATTTGTATTTGGGCCGTGAGTTACGATCGCTCGCGGGTTTTAATTGTAGTACGTATTTTGGTAGGTTAGGTGTTTGGATTACCTTTTTATTTGCTATCGGTATAGGTAGTTGTGACAACTGTGGTGAGTTCATGTTGTGTTACCGTTTTGTTCCTGGGTTATAGAGGTGAGGGTTATATTGTGTTTGGGTTTGCTTTACTACTTTGTTTTAGTTATCGGATTTATTGTTGTTGATTAACTTCGTGTTTTAAGTTGCGAGGTGTGTTGTAACATGCTTAACTTTGTGTGTAGTTTTGCTACAGGTTTTATTGATTATGAGTGTTTGTGTGTATTATATAACAAAAGTTGTCACTCTGTCATTTAGTTGTGATTGATACCTTGGATTGTGGGTTATCCATCGAGAGTGTAGTGTGCTAATACGGTGTTTATGTGTTTGGTTGCTGTTTGGGTGTTTGGTTTAAACGTTTTGTTAGTTTGTTTTGTTGTTAGCTTGTGATTTACAGTTAGGGTTAAGTTTAATTTGCGTACTTTACATTTTAGCTTATATAATTTAGACATGTGGGTTTATGTTTTACTTGTGCGTACATTGTTTTAGGTTGGTACGCTACAGACTGTGTTGACTTGTATAATGGCGTTAATTGTACCATTGTTTCAGCTTTGAGTTTGCGAGTTTATTATGGTTATGTGCAGTAGTATAAGTTGTTTTGTGATTGATATCTGCTTGTAGGTATAGTTTGTTTGTCGATAAAGGTTGCTTTAGTATTGCTAGAATTGTACATGAGTTGTTTATAGACTTAATAGATACCTTATTAAAGGTTGGATAGATGTTAGTATGTTGTTTAGTTTAGTTTGCATTGGATTTAGCGTGTATGTTTATTGAGTGGTGTATTATAGAATTGTAATATTTCATTTTTAATTTTATGATTTTTATAGTATTACTTGGTGTGATATGTGCTATTTTAGGGAATTGTGATTTGTGGATATTTAGATTTGTAAGTGCTTGCTGAGGGTTTGATTTGCTGTATTAGTGGATCAGACCACGATAGTTTGTAGTTTAATATTTGAGTTAGAGTAGTTTGCTTATATTTGTTTTTGTTTTCGCCCAAACTGTAAGTTTCTGTTGCTGGGTTTTGATTGTATTGCATGAGGGGATTAGTTTTACTAGATTATGTAATGTGTGTTTAGCGTGAGTTTTTTGTGTTGTTTGCTGAGTTTCGGTATTTTTTGTGTTGCTTTCTTTTGTTTTGCGGTGTTTATGTTTGTATTTGCGTGTTTTGGATTTGTCGTTTGCGGACGTGTTTCGAATGATATGTGTTATACTTGCGGGCTGTAAGGTTTGGGTCAGTACCATTTACGTAGGTTTGTTTTAGTTTTCCTGATATGTGTTCTACTGTAGGTGGTGTTAGAGTAGATGTTTGTGGAGTATGTACTGTGGTATTCTGGAAATTGTGTTACTTTTGGTGTGGGTTTGTGTTGTGGTGGGTCTGTTCGGATTTTGTTTTACTTGTTAAGTACTTATTGTTGTTTAATATTTGTTGGGTTCATAGAGGTTTGACATGTTACAAGAATGTTGTTTGTGATTTGCTTTAGAATTTGTTTGTGTGCGTGTTTGGTTGTTCTTTACTTGTTTAGGTTTTGGTTTTATGTATGTATTATGGTTTTGGAGTGTATTGAAGATATGGACGAGGTGTTAGTATGGTAGACTTGTATAATTTAACTTTATTGTAATATTTATACCAGTATGAAATTTGATGTTTTATATTATTACTTGGTTATGATGCTTGTGTTTAGTTATTTCGAGTGTTTTGCTTTATGGTACTTTTCGTTTGTAGTTTAATATACCTGTTTACTTACAGTTGGGAATTTCGGTGTTATACTAGTTTGGGGTAGACGTTATGGCAGGATTTCGATTATTTGCTTAAGTTTGTTACTACTTTTGCATTGTTTCATTGGGGTTGACGTCATACGTTTACTATTTACAGTAGTTTGCAAGGTTTTACACAAGGACGTGTTTGACTTTTGGTTTGCCTTTTAGGGATTTTAGATTTTCTGCCTTTTGTATTGCGTAATTTATGGATTTGCAGGTTGGAGTGATTTGTTGCGGGTAGTGCTGCAAATTTTCGACTCTAGTTTGGTGTTAGGTTTTAGTTTTTGCTTGGGTTTTGACCTGTATGTGTGCTTGTCCGTATAATTTATTTAAGGTTTGGTTTTACTCTTTATTTGATTTAGGTTGTGTTTGCTGTTTCGTGCGTTAGTTGGATTTGTTGCTTGTTATAGGTTGGTTAGTTGGCTGGGATTTTAACCAATATGGTATATTAATTGTGTTTGGGTTAATAGTTTTAATGTTGGTTACTTTTGATATGTGTCTGGCATGCTTGCAACTGGATGGTTGCGTAGTATTTATAGATAGTGAACATTTGCGTGTGATATAGTATAATTATGTTGTTTTTATTTGGTTAAGTTTACATGCTAGTGACGATGTCGTGGGTTTTCCTGTTTATGGTTTGGTGTATATGTGTTTTGGGTTTGTTTTATTTGAGTGTTACTGTGTTGGGTCTGCTTTGATTTTGCTAATTTGGATTAAGATGTACTTGTTTGTTGCGTTGTTTTCGTATGTGCTTGCATGTTTTGTTGTTGGTTCCTATTTTGATTTCCTTATTGTTGGTATTTAGATTACATTGGCATTGGTCAACGGGTTACTTACGAAGTTTGTGATACGCGTTGTATGTGCAACTTAAAGTGTACATATAGTTGGGCGAGCAGGGGCAGAGGTGGCTACTTCGTTACTTACTATGTTATGGGTTGTGTATGTGTAGGGAATGGAGTTTCGTAGTTTTGATTTATTTGTGTGCGCTACAGGGTTTGTTACTTTGAGTGTTGTGATGTATGTACTTAAAGTGTTTTATAGCGTGCTTGCTTGTATTTAGTGTTTACAGAGGTCTTGGATTGTATGCATGGTATAATGGCTTAGTATTTGTATAGTTTGTTGCTACTTAATAGAGGGTTTAAGTTTGGAATTTTTATATTTATATAGTTGATTTAGTGTGAGGTTAGTGTGTTTGTTTTGCAATTATTTTATATATTTGTGTTTTGGTTATTTGCTTGTAGTCAGTTCTTGTTAGGGTTGGTTTTAACGAGTAGCGGTTTGCTGTGGTTTTTGGTTGATGGTTACGGGCGTGGTTTGGGTGTGATTTGGGTATTGTGATTTGGGTATTGTGGGGTGTGTGCTATCAGGTGCCTTTACCTTTACGGTGTAAGGTTCGTTTTTTTGGGTTGTTTTATGGTTTTAGGGTTCGGATTTTGGGTGGGAACTGCAGGTTTCTGGGTGTCTGAGGGGTTGATATAATATAGTAATATGTGTAGTTTTGGTGTTTTTTGGGGTTAATACGGTTGGATAGTAGATTTTATGTGGGGATTTTGGGAGTTTTGGTGGTTTTTGGGTGGTAAACTGGTGAACCTTCGGGATGTACCGTAAGGGTGTGCTACATACCCGTTTTGGATACGAATTTCGGGGATTTAGATTTACTACGATGTGGACTTAGGACTGCTGATTTTTGTGGTTAGACTTTAAGTGTGGGTTTTTGTAAGTTTGTAGTTAATGTATATTTTATATGTTTTTTGTAATATTTACGTAGAGTTGCTGTTGGTTGTGGTAATTGCTGTTTATTTTGTTTCTATTCTTGTAGTGATGTTTTAGTTTTGAGATTTATAGTTTGTTTTAGTTTATTTTGCATTTGTTTAACTTGGTGGAGTATTCTGTGTATCTGTGCGATTTAGTTAGATTTTGTGGATTAAACATATTGCGAATTTGTGTTTTGTTATTTTGTTATTCGTGTTTTGATTTGGAGTTTGGCCATTTGTGCTACATAAATGTTTCTAATGTGCTCACTTTGAGTTTGTTTTCGAGGGTGGAACTTGTTTATGTGGGGTACTTGTAGTAGGCGACCAGGGTTGCCTGTTTGGGTTGGGTATTGCGTATAAGTTTCGGAAATTTATATTTTGTATTGTGGGTTTAGTTTGTTTTATGGTTGTTTGTAGTTATGTACTCATGGTTCGCAGGTTTCGGAGGTAGTGTTCATTTTGGATTGTGGCATTAGCTATTGTTATTAGTTTGTGGGTTAGGGAGGTTACGTTGGGTGTTTTGTATGGGTTGTTTTATAAGTTTGATGTGTAGTTTGTTTGTTTAGATTAAAATGTGACATTGGGTTGCTAACCATAAATTGTATGTTTGTTATATTTTGCATGTTGACCTAGATGGGTTGTTTTCGTGATGGGTTTAATGGATAGTATTGATTTGTTGCGGGTTTTAATAGTATATAGATGTGTAAGTTGTATGGATTTACGCGCGGGAATTTGTTGTTTTACTGGTACTTTTGGGTGCATGAGCTGGGTGGTAGATTGTTGGTTGTTTATGGAGGATTTAGGGGTAAATGTTTTAGGGTTAATAGGTGGGTTAGGTTTTGTTTGGGGTTTGGGATTGAGATGCTTACTTTTCGTTTAATTTATGTAGGTAATAGTACACACTTACGTACTTGTTGTTTATTATTACTTGATTGTGTTGCATTGGATTATGGGCTTATATGTGTTATAGATACACATAAGTATGTAATAGTGGTATGTTTCGATTTAGTTTCTTTCTGTTAACTTGTAGATTTTGATTGTTGTATTTGTATTTTGTTGATATTAGTTCATGGCATATAGTTTGGCGTTATAGTTAGTTGTCGTACTTTAGATTTTGGTAGGGGTTATGGGTGTTATGTGTTCGTTGGTTGGTTGTTTTGTGTATAGTGTCAGGTTACTTACAGTTTTTGTATTTTTAGAGGTAGGTTGTGTATTTAGTACTATTGTAATACTGGTTTTGCATGTGTCATGTTAATGAGGGTAGGCGGGGTTTGTGGTAATTTGTATAATTTTTAGTGTTGTGATGTTTTGCTCGAGGGTTTTACTTGTTACTGTATGGGTATTGACGTGTAATTTTGTTGGAGTGTTAGAAGGTTGTGTTTGGCATTTGTACTTATGGTGTGATTCGTGGTCGTAAAATGGTGTTTGTATGTACCGTTAAATGATCTGTAATATTATATAGTTAATGTAGCCATTGAGACGTTGTTATTACTTTTGGTTTTATGGGTTATAAGTTTGATTTACGTGTAGAGAGTTTTGTTTGGGTGCGTTTTGGGTTTGCTATGTGTGTAGTACTTTACGTCTACATGTAGTTTGTTTTGTGGGTTTTTTAGTGTTGTTGATTGTGTGTTTTGACGTTTGCTTGTACTTTTACGGTTATGGTTCTCTGAATGATGTTGCCAGTATGTTTTGTTTTCGCGGGATTTGAGTTTTGTGTTTAATATATGTTACCGTTTTGAGATTTGTTGTTTACTTAACTTACATGCTACATTTATATAAATTTTTATAGGTTGTGCAACATGTTCTTTTAGAGGTTTGTAGTACAACAGGTGGAGTTTGCGATATTTGTGGTTTTATTATATGGTTGGAGTTTGGATTGACCACATTGTTTGAACATAAACACTTGGGTGACCTATGATATTGATTTGTTGGTTTTTGTGTTGTGTAGGTATGTAGGTTCATACTTAGTTTTGGGTTGACAGGATTGCAGTGATATTCTATATTTCGTATTTAGGGTAGTTGTTGTGCTGAAGGTTATAATTGTTATGTTTATATTTTACTTTCCTTTTTATTTTGGTGTTTTGGGTATGTTTTGTTATAGTTGTTTTTTTGACAGTTTTAGTTTGTTGGACAGGTGGTTATTTTAATGGTTGGGGGTTTGTGTTGTGTTGTGGTTTTACGTGTACTGAGGTGGGTTGTATTGATGTTTTGTGATCGCGCTAAGTTTGGATATTGAGTAGTTTTTGCGTTAAGATTGTTATTGTTGTTATGTATTTTGTTTGTATTTTATAGTTTGTGCTAAGATTGGTGTAGATTGCTTTTGTTGATGTTGGATCTACGTTTAGTTTAAAGTGGGTTTTATTGTTTCAAACTCTAGTTTGTTGTTTAAATGCTAATATAAGGTTTTGTTATATAAAGTATTTGTTTCTACTCGTCGGGGGTTTACTTTAAATACTTCCTGGGTTTTTAGGCGCTAAAAGGAGTTTGCAATTACTTATGTTTGTTGGATTGTTAAATGTGGTTAATTTTACTTGTGGTTTGGGTTTGGATACAGTCTGGTTTTTACGTTTTTCTGTATATAAATTTGCATAACTGTGTGGCAAGATTGTTTAGTTTTGCCTATGTTGTTATATTGTGTATGTTGTTAACCCAGTTTTGCGTTTGGGTGGTTTCCGTGATGTTGTTGCTTGTTTTAGGGTACGATTGTTTATTGACGTAGATTTTGTGTTTAGGTTTAATGCTTTAGGTGGTTTGTGTTTTGATATTGTTGATTTGTGCTTTATGGGTTAAGGGTTTAGGTACATTTGTATAGTAATGAGTTTGGGTATTTTGTTTTGTGATGTTTTTATTTTGTGTTTGTTTGTTGGATAGAGGGGTTTCTTTGGATTTGTATATTTTACATTTTGTTTATTAGTTGTGTTGATTGAGGTTGTTCTATATAGCAGACATTTCCTGTATTTTTTGTATGTTCGATAAGCTTCAGGTTAGCTTGTATGTTATATTTTACTTTACACTAAGATTCATTGTAATAGCTTTTTCTTTACTCTTTGTTGATTTGATGTTATTACTTTATTTAGGGTATGTGTTATTGTATTATGCCTTTTATAAACTTGTACATGTTCTTTGGTTAACATTATAATTTGGGGGTTTTAATTATGTTGTGCACATTTGGTAATTTTGAGGTTGCTTTCTTGCAACTTACGTATTTTGGTGGATTGTGGCTTTTGGTTGACTGGTGGGGTTGCTTTCTAGGGTCCCTGAGTAGACTTGTTTGTAACCAGATGCATTACTTTTGGACCACAATTAACAGGGTTGTGGCTTTGTAGTTACCGGCTTATTTCCGAGTTCTTTATGGGTTTTAATGTGTAACTTCGCAAAGTGTGCCTTGTAGAGGGTTGATATAATATAGAGGTTTTAGTCACAGTTTAGAGTATTTGCTTATTTTATTACTAGTGTTTATACTAAATACTGCATAAAGGGTTGCCTTTTGGGGATGGGTTTCTGATTTACATTTGTAGGCCAGGTTTTGCTGTTGGCAGTTGTGCTTGGGTTTTGGTTTGCGATTTGGCTACTATAATAATTCCATGGAGGTTTTGCTTCTACAAGGTTTAGGTTTTATACTATAGGAAATGTGTTTGCGTGGCTATTTTATAGTTGTTGCTAAGTTACGGTTTTGATATTTTAGAGGTATGTTGCTTTTCCCTGTGGTAGGTTGTTGCGTATTAAGTAGTGTGGATGCTGCGGGGGTTTGCTTTGTTTTGTGTTATGATTTTTAGTTTTAATTGTGGTGAAATTGCAGTGGTGCGTAATGCTTTTACTTACTTTGTGTTTCGAGGGTTTTACTGCATGAGATTTGGGTTTCGATATGTTTGTAGATTTAACAGTTTCATTAGTTTAGATTTGAGTGTTGCATGACACGGTTAGTTTTTTAATTTGTGGTTGTTGTATGGTGTTACTCCTTTATTTAAAAGCTTGGTTATAGGATTTTATTATGCTGATGCTTGTGGATTGTGGGATTTTGCAAATGTTTGTTTTGGCAATTATGGGTTGTCGTTTTTTGTAGTATTAATGAATTTGTTGCATGTATAATGTTGTGTTTAATTTATAATGTATTGATGGGAAGGCTTTATTTTGTAAGTGTAGTTTTAATATTTACTTGTTATAGAATGTACTAGTGGTTATCTTATATGATGTGGTCTCGTTATTACTTGTATTTGGAGTTATATGTAGTCTTTGGAGTTCGGATTGTGAACAGTTGCATTTGTTTGTATTTTATTTTGGAATATTTTATGCTGTGTGCATTATGTAGCGTTTTTGGGATGTTGGTTATTTTGTTTTGCTAGTTGGAAGGGATATGATTGGATTTGTTTGTTTGTATTTTACTTTGGAGTGTTTTATAGTGCGTACATTGGGTGACGTTCTTTGGAGTTGACTATTTTATTTTATAATTTAGGAGTGGGGGTGAGTTTGTTTATTTGTATTTTACTTTGGATTACTTTTGATGTTGTAAATTGGGC
This sequence comes from Vickermania spadyakhi, assembly GCA_030849815.1. NCBI lineage: Eukaryota > Euglenozoa > Kinetoplastea > Trypanosomatida > Trypanosomatidae > Vickermania > Vickermania spadyakhi. Next base: position 1,961 of record JASAOA010001308.1, on the reverse strand, counting down.
AGTGGGTTTAGGTTGGCTAACTGTTTTGTTTTAGTTATTGTCTCTAGGACGAATTGCTTGATTTGTTTTACACAGTGTCTTATGGTTTAGTGTAGTATAGTTTGTGTTGTTTTTGTCCTGTATTTACCTGAACGTTGGTTATTTAGGTTTGGTTGGATGCACGGATTGTGTTTTGATTTTGTTAAAGTTATGTTCTTCGCTTGCTATTTTATATGTTTTGATTTAAAGGTCTGTGGGATTTGCTGAGGTGGGTTTTAACTTGATACCCCCTTTGGAGTTTTATTGGATTACTGGGGTGGTATTAATGATAGTACTTTGGTTGTGCTTCAAGTTTTGCAATTACGAGTGTGTATGTGCGTGGGTTTGTGGGTTTCAGTTTAGTGCAGATTTTAAGCTTTGCTACTAGATTTTCATTATTTGTCGAGATCAGGTGTTTGAGTTTTGGTTGTTGTATCCTTGGAAGTTATGTTGTAGGTATAGTATTTCGGAATTCACTTGTTTATAGATTAATGTTTATGGTTGCTTCTAGAGTAGATTGTTGCTGTTAGTTTTGGTGTTGTTTTTAAAGGTTTGTTTATTTTAAGAGTAATTCTATAATTGATTGTAATAATGTTATTATGTAGTGTTGTTTGAACTATTACTTTTTGTTATATGTTGGATGGGTACATGTTAAAATGTACGAGGTTTGAGTTAGGATACGAATTGGTAGTTTTTGTGCAGTTGGTTTTGGGTTACTTAGGTGATTGTAGAGTTGCGTTAAGATTCCTTTTGCCAATTTGTTTGGGTTTGTAGTTACGCTGTTGTTTTAGTTTGTTTTGAAGGTGTTTGTCTTTTGATTTTATTAAGTTTAGGTAGGGGTGTTTCGTTTTGCTGTGATGTTGCATTTACTTTATGGACGTTTTAGCTTGCAGTTGTGACTAGTTTTGTGACGTGCGATGTGTGCCGAGTTTGTTTGTTGATTGTTGCAGAGACTGTTGTTTTATTTTGTGTTCTAAAGGTAGTTGGTAGTTTAAGGGTTTGTTGTCAATATAGCTTAGTATTCGCGTTTTAGGTTTGTGACAGGTTTTAATGTTTTGTTTCCGTGTTTAAGTGGTTTGCGGCACTGCTCGTGGGTACTTTGATATTGTTGTTTTGGTATTGTGGTGTGAAGCATGTTTGCCGTGACTGCTTAGTTTGTTGTTCGTATTGTGTTTTGTGAGCTGAGTTCAGAGGTTTGTGTTATATTGGATATTTTGTTTATGTGGGTTGCATTGTGGATGCGTTACATTTGGTTAACTTGCTTGGGTTTTGTGATAAAGTTCCTGTAGGTAATTGTTTAATAGCTTTTGATTTTCGTGTTATTGTGTGTTGTGTTGGGTGAATATTATTTAATTATTTCTTTGTGTGTTGGTGGGTTGTGTAAGGTACTGTTTTAGTGATGTATTTGATTTGTTATTTATTATTGTGATGTGGTAGTTTGGATACTTCGTATTTTTGTTATATATTAGTGTTTTACTCGTAGAGTTTGGTGCAATAATGACTTACTTATAAGTTTGTTGCGCCGTGTGGGTTACCTGTTGTTATTGGCGTTATAACGCTGGTGTGTTTTGGTGTACTGGATTTATAAAAGTTTGTTAATTTTAACTTTGTGGGCAGGGTTGTTTGTGGATTTACTTATTTTATTTGCATGGTGGGTAGTGCTACTAGGGTTGTATTGTTGCTTGATTTCTGTATGATTGTACTCAGAGTTTTTATCTTGTTTGTAGTACTGAACATGTCCGTTAGACGTATGTAGTGACTCGTTGGTGCAGTGTGTAGTTAAATGGATATTTGGGGACTTTCATAGGTTTTAATTGTTAAATGTGGGTTACATTTGCAGTTGATATGACGTTTGGAGGATTTGTTTTGGGGTATTGGTTTATGTGTAATTTATTATTGTGGTCTGGAGTAGGAGTTGTGTTTATGGACTGGGAATGTTTGTT